>JANPWX010000119.1:1078979-1093029 GCA_024734555.1 Trochalopteron elliotii | reverse complement strand
CCGGCCTGGCCGGGCCCATGGCGCTCCTTCTCCGGCCTCGGCCCCGCTTCCTCCGGGGGCTCCGCGGGCCGCGCCGCCCTGCGCGATGGGCTTCGGCTCACCGTCGGCGCGATGGATACCGGCCATAATCCGCAGGCTAAACGTTTATTTCAGTTCGAAAAAAACGCTCAGCTTTTAATGTAATCAATTCAGGAGTAGAAATACCCAAATCACAAACGACCGTGACCTGTGCTAGTTAAGGATTTTAGAAAGAATAACTGGCTGGGTTATCTTGTGGCGTCCCTCTTATGTCATCCCTGCAGCTAATAATTGTATCATTTCTCAAGTGGGATTTGGTTTCATCGGTGGCTGTGCTGTGACTTTAAGAAGCCGTTTGTTTTTTAGTCTTGTCATTGCCGTAGGAGCCCAGTTGCAATCCCCGCGGCTATGATCCGGAGAAGTTATGAAACACAAGTACTGCTTTGAAGGACGCTAAAAGAAGAAAAAAAAAAGCTTAATCTACCTCAGCTGTTAAGTTTTTGTTTAATAATTTACAATTTGTAATGTGAGTTAGTCGCACAAGTAGAGCTTTGGGGCTTAATCTGGAATGATACCTTCTCAATAGGTGCAGTAATCAGAGCCAGCTCCTTGTCAGGTCTGTAATCTGCTCTTAAATAGGTGTGCTCTGCAGCGTGACTTAACGTTCATGCTAGGTAGGCTGCTGAAGGGATACTGTTCCTGTTCAAAGCCTATAAAAATAAGTGCCTGGCCTATGCAGCGCTCCTAGAATAGCTCTGTAATAAGAGCATAGTTAAACATGTGGCAGCAGGTTTATTGTAATGCCTTCTAGGGTATTCTGATGAAGTCAGGTGACTGGGGCTGATTCTCCTAATGAACTTTGGCACTAAAGTCTTGAAATGTCAGGCTTATGCTCTGCTTTGAGAAATTACCTTTTATTTGAGAGATGGGAGGTCCTTGCTGCTCTCCTAATTTGGTTTTATTCTGGTAAAGTAGTCAAGAAAAATTACATAACATCAATAAAACAGAACTTTGCTTTCTGTGGGACTGTGTTCTGCTCTGATACTGTGATATCAGTGCCGTTATGACATTGCAATATTAACCTCCAATAAAACTGTTTGTCTGGGTAGGCAGAACTGAACATTCACTGGGTTAATGCTTAGCTCTGAAACACTTACATAAACAACCCATTTTGCAGTACTTATTCATATCTAAGCTTAAAAAAAGATGACGCCCCTAAATGAACTTTGGGGCAGTGTTTTCATGATCAGAGCTTTTTTCTGAACTTTCTGACATGCTGTAAGAAGCTTGTGCTGAGCGAGAAGGGTTTGTAACTACAGTGATACAAACAAAATCTGCCAAAGACCAGCGTTTCCTGTTCTCAGTGGGAAAACTCAGGACAGTGGCAGGGGGAAGTTCAGAAACAAAGGAACTTCAGACACAGGAGAATGTGAGTGTATGTTTGGTTGACTCTTTTTGCCTTGAAAGCCTGTGTTTTTCAGGAAACTCTTAGAGGTGGTGCGTTTTGTTGCTGGACTGGCTTTTGCCACATCAGTTTGCTTTAGTGTTGTGCTCTTGCCATGTTGTTCCCATTTTCTGGTTTGCATTTTGTCTGATGTCTTCTGCTACAGATAAGACATTCATTCCAGAGTTTTAAAAGGCAGGTGGCTCTTCTTTTTAGTGATGTAGATATAGAACTTTATGCTGCCAGAACCTCTGCAAAGATTAAAAACAAAAGCTGTCTTTAAGTCAGTTAGGTAACTACTGCCTTCCTGGTAGATCATTTTAATGACTTCATGAGCTGTGTCAGATTCCTGTGGAGTACTAAAATTATAACTTTTGTGTGGTTGTCACTTGGAAGAAGAGCGTGGTATATCTTGATTTCTGCCCACCCCCGAGTCATTTGTTAGTCACTTGGTTGTTGCTTCTGTAATTCAGGGGAGAATGTTCTGAATGTAGGAGTGGCTTGGACTGAAGTCTTCGGGGCTCAGCAGCACATCTCTGAGAGTGCTCAATACCATCTAGTCCTCAGAAGAATATAAGAGCAGGACGTGCAGGCAGAGATCTTCCCAGGAGAACTCTCCGAGGTCTCAGCACTCTGGTTTAAGAGGCTTCTGAGCTGCAAATGAACACATCGAATTGCTTTCTGAACCTAAATTCTGGGCACCCCCTGTATCCTTCAGAAAGGAGTTCTGCAGCTTAACTGTATTTGACTTGAAGAACCGTTGTCTTAAGTATTTTTTGAACCTGCCATCAGCTGGTTTTGTTTGACACCCCAAGTGGTGGTATTGAAGTTCTTTAATTTGTGTTCTGTGGGTTTTTGAGTCTTAGTTGTTGTTGGTCATCAGGAGGAAGCGGCCGTGCTCTGTATCCTTTTGAGCTGCATTGATGTGTAACATGGTGTTTTTGTTTGGATTGCCTGCTGTGCCATAATTTGTCAGCCCTGTGAGTTTGTATAAATGTCTCCTTTGATGCATCGTGAATACATATTTATATAAGCTATTTAATGTTGGTCCTCTTGTCTTTAAAAAAAATACGTCCTTTTGGCTTTTAGTGGCAAAATATGCCCCCTGAAATATTTTGTCTGTTGGCTCAGCAGTGAGTGCCCAGTGATTCAGCATCAGATGTTGGAAGTGTTGAGCTGAAAGGATTACTTTTGAGCAAATCCAGTCTGTGTTGGCATTCTGATGAACCACAATAGGGAGAGGAGAGCAGCTGCTGTGTGATCTTTGTAACGCATGAGAACCCTGGGCTTGGCTGCTGTGACATTGCCTAGTGAGAAATGGTGTAGTTCTATGTCCAGCAGTGTCAGGGAAACTTTGCCCTTTATTCCTTTTTGGATTTTGCATTGTATTGCCTAGCTGTATTTTCATCTAATAAAAAGCATTGGGTTTCCTGTTGTCACTGAAGTTTCTGTTTAATTGTTATGAAGGTTTCTATTTTTTGCTTGGGAGAACTGCTAATTCAGTTTCCTGTTGTATTGTGCGAAGCTGTCCTTGAGGTGTTTGGCCAAATGGAGCAAGTAGATAATGTTACATTCTAAATCTGTTATAATCCTTGTTTCTGAGGCACCTTAGCAGAAAGATGTTGAGTCCTTTACAACCTGGGGCAGTTTATAAGAGATGGCAAAGAGCACCCAGGGAGAGGCGAGTGTGGTGGTGGCTCTTGTTCTTCAGCAGTTCTGGCTTAAGTGTCTCCCTGCTCACTGTCCCTGTCCTCCCTGCTGCTGTGTTAACACACCTCTTTGTGCAGCTGCCTGCTCACCCAGCCTGTGGAAACTGATCCAAACGAAACAGCCCAACAAGGGGAGAAGAAAAAAATATATAAATGGGGTTTTGTTTCTGTGAATCCTAGCTGGGGAGTACAGGCAGTCATGCTGATGGATGCAATGCAAGGGATGATGACAGCCATGGAAAAGAGTATGGAGGGGCTGCCTAAGCAGCTCTAAGTGGACATGAAATCTTAAGTCATAGATGAATGATGTCCTCCTGATTTCAATGGCAATTCTTACTTCCTGCCTGAAAGTCTTTCTTTGACTTCAGGTGATAATAACAATTCTTTGCAGTCAGTGCAAATCATTGTATATTTTCGCTGAACTAGGAATGGTTTTCGTAAAAAAAAAAAAAAAAAAAAAAAAAAAGACTGTGGCCAAATACTGGAAAAAACCAAGAATTTTGAATTAAAGATATTTTAGAAACGATCCAATAGAATAACTTGTACTTCATACTTCAATTTGCTACATGGACATGGAGGAGATGAGTGTGAAATAGAGGCCAGTGAACAGACTGCAGTTTTGCCAAATATCTCTAAATTATTATTTTGAGCATTCTTGTTTTACAGTATGCTCATAAAATAGGCATTTTATTTGACACAAATGCACTACCCAACTGTCTTCATCCTCATAATTTCAGGATAATTATAGACATGTACAGAGAAACACAGTGTTGTTATTAATGTAACAGCAGGCATGTTTTTGAGAATGTTTCACGATGAATATCAACACATTACAGCTGGAGCAGCCACACAGATCAGTGTGGCAGTGGAAGTCCCAATCTGCCCATGCAACTAAATGATGAAACAGGCCATTTGGAAAAACAGTCCTGTGCTTCTTACTCACTTTTCAATATTGGTTTGTTCTTAGTGGACCTCTTGTTTTGACAAAAAAAAAAAAAAAGAGTTTTGTTTAAGTCTTTTTTTTTCAAGATTGAATAATTCAAATTGCTTTTCTTTGAGAGGGAAAGGTGTCTAAAACGGGAGGCTGAACTCCTACAGTTGCTGTCAGCATGTGAGAAAGAATGTATGAAAATGTCTAATCAGATAATTGTTATGCTCACTTGGTAGCAGCATGTGGGTGTATTACCTGCAAAGCTGTTCTGCATAAATGTACATTGTTGTATGTTTCACTTACAGTGTCACTCACTGTCTTTCAGGAGATGGAGGATAAGGTGTTAAGTCCAGAAAAAGCTGAAGAAGCAAAATTGAAAGCAAGATACCCTCATCTGGGCCAGAAGCCAGGAGGCTCAGACTTCTTGAGGAAGAGGCTTCAAAAAGGAGTAAGTTATTGTCCACAGGGTATAGACAAAAAAATCCAAAATTCCTGTATCTGTGATTTTTCTTCCTACTCCATGGGCCTTTACATGGTAAAAGAGTCTTAAGAACCTTAATTTTGAGAAAACATGAGGAAATTTGTCTCTGCAAAACAAATGCCACGTTGGCAGGAAAGCTGTTTACAGCATCAGTGGCTCAACCACACTTGCTATAAAAAATTAAACTTAGAAGCTGCTATGATAGACTTGGAAAAAAACATTACAGTGAACACCAAGGGATAGAAACTCATCCTTATTTTGTAGTGATTTTATCCTGCTCATTCTTATGCCCCCAAAATTGATGTCCACTCCTTTTATCCATGTTTCTAGCACATGTAAGTTTGGTCAGTCTGTTGTTAGACCAGGCATCATCTGATATTAGTGGTTTGAGAATGGTTGTATAATTCTGGATATACACCCAGACCCAAACACAGTGATAGAAGGATGGAGAGTGAGTTAATATTTCAGTATTGTTCCACATCTAACTAGTGTCTATTTTCTTAGCTATTTGACTGGGAGTTTTTTTAGTTTAATTATTCATAGAATGATTGTGTAATGCCTTTCAGGCATGCTAGGACTCTGTTCTTTGAATAATCCTGAAGCAGTATGTCACTGCTGTCACCGTTGTGGGTTTTTTACTGTTGTCTGGACCATTGCAGCACATGCAATGATTCCAAGTATAAATCCTCCTCAAACCAGCTGGTGCAGTTCAGGGATGATCTGATTCTGTGCTATCTGGTAACATCTCTTGGGAATTGTTACTGTTGGCAGGTTTTTGGATAATCTTTGTCACACCTTTTTGGAAGGTGTGAAGCAGAGTTAATGGCTGCTGGGCCTGGGCAGGAGGTAGGTGAGGTGACTCCCTCTGAGTTCTCTGCTGCGTGGCCAAAGGCAGCCTGAATGAGACTTCACTGGGTCCAGGGTGTGTGTAGACACAGGAGGGAGTGGTAAGTTTGTATTGTGATGATATCTCAGGAAAACAGGCCAGCATTCACTCAGTAAGGATTGATAGCCATGAAGGAATTATGGCTGCTTGCACTTGGTGCAAATGGGAGAGAATCTCACCACCAGCAATAGCAGCCTGTACAGTATCTTCATCTTAAATATACACTATTGAATGCAAAGGCTCTTGCAGCAAGTACTTTCAGATTTGAGCACAGACAGATCCATGGCCATCTTAATTGACTTTTGCTGCTCTGATGAAAGATGGCATAAACTGGTGGATTCCAATTCATAATAGGCCTCCTGCAGTTCCTGATGTGGTGATAATAACTATTTCATTTATTTTTTATTATTTTGATTTAGTGTGCTCAGTGTCTTAAATGAGGAGGCTTCTTTACTTGATAAGGGTGTACTTTGGGCTGCCTGCACTGATGAGAGTTAGAACAGTGAGGATGCTGTGTGTGCTTTCAGATACAGACAGAAAGACACCTGGACAGACATGTTGGTTTTGAAAGGGATGATAAAATACAGGCCATCTGTGAGAAGCTAGAATAAATCAGAAAATACAGGAATAAGTTAAAGGAAGAAATGGACTGACATTCTAAAGCATGAGGGATGGTGGGTTTTCTCAGATACTCTTCTGTGGTCAGATGTAGCCCAAATCATCTTTGGTTTGGCAACCAGGACACACTGCCAATTCATATTTGCTGTCCAGAAATGTTCAGCATTTGATGCACACACACCATACTAGCACACTTTCTCTGGAGTAATGGTAGATGAGAACAGTATTACATCCTGCTCCTGTGGAGGCATTCTTAGCACTCTTAGCTGGACAGAAAGATTGCTGCTAACAGCTGTATCACATCCAAAGATCAAATGGTTCTGTTATTACCTAGCTGCTGTTTAAGAGTTTCTTTTGGTTGCTTCAGTCTTGAAGGGCAGAATGGGAAACCTTTTTTCCAAATCAGATTATGTTCTACCTTGAGGTCTAGGCTGCAGAGGTAGTGCTAGAACACTGTGGTGTAAATAGGGATTACACCACCAAAAGGATTGCACTGGGAAGGTTTTATTTATAAAGTGTGTGATTCAGATGTACCACAGACTATGGGAGAAAGATGCAGTAACTTCAGGGCTCTGGCAGGGAGCATTTAAAGCTCTTTTCGGGAGGTCTTGTCTGAACAACCTCCTCCCCCTTTGGAAAAGGCCTGTTCAGTCAGGGGCTCAAATTACTTCTGTCCAGCAACTGCTGCCACTGGGCATTTTGCAGCTGGGTAGTACTAATGCAGAATAAAGGCTGTGGTGGCAATGTGCTGCCCAGGAGCACTTACACATAGCAGGGAGTGGTGGCTGCTGTCAGCTGAGGACTAAACCTGTACAAATCTAACTGGGTGGTCTGCCTTTCAGAGGTGGTTGTGATTGTATGCAGTAGTTAGTGGTGTAAATCTTAATCCTGTGGCTAATTTTTTTTGCCTCATGTGAAATCTGTTCAAAATCATGGGTTACAAATATCTTAGTGATAGACCTCATGGTAAGATGTAAAAACAATACATCTTTTCCTGCAAAATGTGTCAATTAGCAGCTGAAGACTTAATGCAGAGCTGGGATGGAATTCCATGGCTTGTCTTACCATGATGTGGATAAATAAACAGTCATTTGGCTTTGACATGCATAGATAATGTAATATTTTGACTAATCTGGCTACTCTTAAAAGCAATGCTAATAAAAACTTGCTGATACATTAAGGAACACTGTTTTTCAGCTAGGAATTTAAAACTTAGTTTACTTTTGTATTCAGAAAAAAAAGGAATGGGGGATAATAATTTCCTTGACATAGTGCTTTTCAGAAGGACTATGCAGTAGATTTGACTTCACTGAATAATTGGTTTGGGAACTTTGGGGATTACAGTTTCACTGTTTTAATGTGTGCAGAGAGGAGGTTTTCCTGTTAGCACACTTTGATCTCTGGTGTGATAGACCAGGCTCTGTTCTCCAGCTTTAATTTGGGCATTGTTTGGTTATTATGTGTACCAGAACTCGTTCACTGCAACAAAATTTGCAAACCCCAAGGTTTCAGTTGTGGGAGATGAGCTTTTGGGAAAACCAGGGCAAAAATAATACTCAGATTACTGTTCACAATAATGTTCTCAATGATGTTCAGAGTTCAGCTGTCTGTGCTTACTAGTCTTGAAAAGACCATTTTTTAATCAACGTAGAGCTACTTTGAGCCACTGAGATTTTACAACTTTTTAAAGTTTAAAATACCTGTTTAACAACGTAATTCAGTGTATACATCTGCTAAGATTCCAGGCTTTTAAACATATGTGTTTTGTCTTCTAGCAAAAATACTTTGATTCTGGTGATTACAACATGGCTAAAGCAAAGATGAAGAATAAGCAACTGCCTACTGCAGCTCCTGACAAGACAGAAGTGACTGGTGACCATATTCCTACTCCACAGGATCTTCCACAGCGGAAACCATCTCTTGTTGCTAGCAAGCTGGCTGGCTGACCAGAACAGCTGAACTGCATGATTATTCTCATTCCTGTTATTTCTCCTTAATAGTTATTTCTCACCCTCACATCCCCCTTTTTTCTTTCTTACACTAAGTCATGAGACTGACAGCTTTGCAGGTAGCGATAGCATGTGCTGCTATTGTAAGGGAATACTGTTAAGAGTAAAAACGTAGTATTTGGACTAGTTGAGAAAAATGCACTGATTAAAAAGGACAAGTTTGGTTAGAGCAATGTAATCTACTTGAAAAATGTACATATTGCCCATTTCCTAGTGTAGGACTGGTTCCAGCAAGTGACATCGCAAGTTTTACAACTTCTAATGTTTCTGCTTTTGTTATTTCATCTTAATTACAGCATATTTGTATTTAATATAACCTCCAGTTGTGTTGGGTTTTTCTTCCGTGTTTGGGTTTGTTGTCTAAAATAGAGGTTTAGACCACAAGTTGCTAGATGGTAAAGCATGTATAAAAACAAAGACAGGGCTCTGGTTGAATTTTGTTTCTGCTTTTGAACTTGAACGGCCTTAAACCTGTTTCAGCTTTAACAATAGAGTTTTTACTTGGGCAATATTTGCCCATTCTGGTGTAACTCTTGTGAACCTAGTGCTTATTGACAACTGCCTGTTGAAGCTGGTATTCTTTTGAGTTCTGTAGCTTAGAACACACTTTTGTTGAAGATGTGGATGAAGTGTGCATGTGCATAGACTGTTGAATTCACTCTTGTGCCATTTTTTGTAAATACAATAGTTTTGCACAACCTTTTGCAAACGTCTATTAGTTTTACATTTTAAAAAGCAGATAATGTGCCAATCAAAGCACAAGTGATTCTGTATCTTTCAAAGTCTTGTCCTGAAACTAAGAGCCCAGAGTCTTGCTACTGAAAGTAAAAATTATATACCTGAAATTTGTGAAACACATTTACACTTGGCTCAACCTTGTGCTTTTGCAGTTGTATATTTTGTTTCACAACAATATCCAGCATTCAAGTATAAATTTGGAGTTTGTACCTATATTTGCAGGCAAGTGCCCTTTCTGTTCAGCAGTTGTTTAAGCTTTTAAAGCAGAAATGCTCTGTCTGTTGGCATAGAATATGGCTAAGTGTACTGTTCTAGAGAGTTCCCTGTGTGGCAAACACCAAATCTAGGCTCACTGACATTTGATATGCAGTTGTCTTTGGGCTATTTTAGACTTCTGGAAGCAGAAGGATATATTTTCTTTTTTTCTTGGACTCCTGAAGAGGTAGTAAATTATTTCCTTTTCTTCGTACAGCAGCCCCTCATTGACTTTGTGGAAACAAATATCTGGAAAGGTATTTCTATGATGACTTACTGAGAAGGAGGTAACTTTTCATATCAGAAAATAGGGATGAACTCCAGTTCATGCTTATGATGAAGATTGAAAGTACTAGATAGACAAAATACATAGTTGATATTAGTCACGTGAATTGACACATTTAAAACATGTTAGTTCAGTCAAAGCAGAATATTGAAAGTGGGGTATGATCCAGAATATAATTGATTTTCATTTAGGTAGTCACAGTCTTTGGGAGAACAAGAAACTCTTTTAAAAGATCAGTTTACTGAAGGTCTTTTTTTTAAAAAAAATAGTTTGGAAACAGCCTGTTAGAAACAAAGCACCAATGTGAGTATTTTAAGAGAGAACACTTAAAGATGCATGTTTTTAGAAGCTTGTACTTTGTGCTGATGTATTCAGAAAGGTCTTGGGGTATAAAGGACTGCTAGTCAAAACCAATGCTGGCCCACATCTTGTGCAATGCTCTCTTCTAGAGGCAAACAAAATGGTCAAGAGAAATTGAATAGTCTTTATTTGCTCCTGTTTTGATCAGAACATATGGTGTCTATGTAATGTTTTTGATTCAGAGAAGCAATTCCAGAGAATTTCAAAATTGGTAACCTGATTCTTTTCAAGTCTGTATGGCCCTTTTTTAGTAGTTAAGATGGGCTTTGTCAAGCCTGTCCCTATTACTTATCCTCCACTAGTATTACAAATAATGTGTGGTTTTTGCAGAACACTTTGAAGAAATGGACCTGCTTGACTTCTTTAAGAAATTAGGCTGGAGGAATAGCAAGGAAACTGGAAATACTGAAGCAAGCTGCTTTTTATAAATGTTTGTTCTAATGTGAAAATCCCTCTTTATTTTTCTATGTATAAATGAAATTGAAACTTGATAGGATTGGGCCTGAAACAAATGTTGAACAACTTAAAGTGACTTGCTGTGTATTGTCTGGTGCCACTGTTGTGTAGCTCCCCCTAAGGTGAGCTCTCTTGATGTTTGGGAAGGTTTAAAAAAGATAGCCATTCAAATTTAAACATTCCACTCACTTAGCTACAACTCAGCTTGTCCTGCTGGTTGGACAACACAAGCTCTTCCAGTGCTCACTCAGTGACTTGCAGTTCTTAAGATTACTACAAATTCAGCTCTGAATATATTATCCATGTGTATATTTGAAGTACTGTAATACTAACTAGGTCAGTGACTGATTATGAGCCTTCACATCTGACAGACCTCAGCAGCAGGCACAGCTATTTTGATTCTATACACTGTATAAAACTTAAGTCCAGTAGTCACTTAACAGTAAATGGGATATGACTGCAGATGGATGCTTACTTTCAGCTTACTCCAGCAAGATAACTCAGCTATCCAAACTGATGTACATAATGTATTATATGAGTTTTACCATTTGATAATTGCCTTTTTCAAAGAAAACCTGTCCACACTGTAGA
Source organism: Trochalopteron elliotii (assembly GCA_024734555.1). Classification (NCBI taxonomy): domain Eukaryota; kingdom Metazoa; phylum Chordata; class Aves; order Passeriformes; family Leiothrichidae; genus Trochalopteron; species Trochalopteron elliotii. The sequence goes on along the minus strand of JANPWX010000119.1, from coordinate 1,082,247 downwards.
CTGGCAGTCCCTTTCATATCTTGCCTTTAAAGATAGACAGCGTTTAGTTGTTAGAGTAGTACTCATGTAGGCTTGTAATAGCAGATAGCACCAACATTTTATTTGAGATAGTTAAGTGGATTAATTACAACTTCACAGATATGTCCCCAAATCTGTAACACCAAAGGCTTCCCTCTCATTGTTCTTGATGTAGTAGGACAGTGTTTGTGTAAAGGCCACAGGAGTACATTTTGTTGGACATATTTACACCCAGTCAAGATGTTAAGGTGATAAAAATGTCAATTGTTCTTTACAAACTTACACATTGTATAGTATACAGAATAAATTGATTTACTTAGTTTTTATTGCACCGTGGAGGTTTGTCTCATCTTTACTGTTGTTTCCTAAACAATACCAGATACTTTGGTATTCTCTGTGGAAAATTTCTAAACCCTAAATCTTGCTACTCTGTACCATTAAAAATATGACTGGGCTTTGGTTTCTAGTATGTTAGACTACAGAATTACTTTAATGTAATCACATTTATATATATTTCAGTGCTTATTTTTCTATTAAGGCAATTAAAGCTTATTGTTTGAAAACTCCGTAACAGATGATTGTTTGGGTCCCTTGCACTGAATGAAGGGGATGTCTGGGAACCAGCTTGGTGCAAAGAAGTTTGCATTGCTTTAGACTGTTGGCCTAAATATGGCAACATTTCCAGGAACCACAATGCTGGAAAAAATTCCCACTAAATTCCCAGTCAGCCTGAGGCTCGGGTGCTGATCTCTGCACAGCCTCCAGATCCATGGGGTGTTATTTACAGTCAGCTCAGTCCCCAAGGTTACAGTAACACCATCTGTGCTCTGCATACCTGCATGGTACATGATTGTTTCTCTTCCTACATATCTCTTGCATTACATTTCGGAGTTCTTAACTGTTCTATCAGTACTGGCTGAAACCAGCCCTGTTTGTTTTCTACAGCTAAAATCTCCAGGCCTGGTCCTTGTAGTGTGAGAATATGGGCTTGGCAGGGAACTCACTGGCTCACTCACTGCATGGTGTGACAACAGAAGAGGAAGTTGTATGTGAGAAGGGAATTTCTCTGCCACAGTTGAACAGATCATAGATATGAACAGAACACAGATGTAAGAAAAAAGATAGGACAGATTCTTGGTAACTGCTGAAAAAAAAATTGCATAAAGAATTCAGTATAAAGTTCTGCACGTGGACTGTGTCAGTTACATCACCTACACATTGTTATCTGGAACACCCTGGGATCTATGCTCTGAAAAAAAAATAAAATACCATCTTTTCAAAGAGGTGTTGTGTAAGGTAAGAGATGAGGTCTTTTAAAACCTTGCCAGCAAATACTTGATGTGGGAGATGCATCTTAAAATATTTGGACTGGAGACATTGCAAACAGGTTGTTTCTTGGCAGCTTTCAATGCCCCCAATTCCTGTCCTTAATGGCAGATTTGAAATCCTGGTTTATGCAAATTGTGTCAAATCATAGCATATTTTGGACTCAGATATCTATTTTTTGCTGTGGCTTATAATTACATTTGGCTCCTGAGCTCCAGCTGTGAATGGCTGAGATCAGTAATCCACAGTCCAGGTGAACTCCTGCAATGACTGTGAATTTAGCATAGGTATCCTGAGGAAGGGGTTCAAAATACCAAATATGAAGCATCACACAAAGGGGAGGTCCAGGTCCTTTCTGAAAACATCTGAAATTTCAGTAGTTTATTATTCCAGTGTTGCCCATGAAAGGTGACTGGTAGCTTTAGTACAGATCTCTCTGGTTTGCCTCGGCAGACAGATGAGCAGCTATTGCAAACTGCTTAGCCAAAACCTCATCCATGACCAGGACAGCAGTTCCCAGGAACCCATTCTGGGCTTTTTACAGCACTGAGAGTGAATATCCAGTTCTGCTGGGAGTACAGCAACGACAGTCATGGTTGGTAAACCTGGACATACTGGCAGAATATGGGAAGGAATGCATTTTTAAAATTCTGTTCCCATTGTTTTGAACTCTCCCAGCAGAATCGAGTGTTTTTTAAATCTCTATTTTGAATTTACTAACCTTAGTTTCCTAGCTGTGAAGGCCATATATCTGCACCTGATACAAACAACTCTTAGTAAGCCACATATTTTCATCTTGGCTATTTTCTATTTGCTACTTGCTACTTTCTCCATCTCCTTCTCTTTAGATAGCAGCAGGAAAGTCTAGCTAAACATTTATTTGGAGTGTTTTGGGAATCAGGACAGTGTTTTCTCTCTTGTTGCTAAATTGATGAGTGATTTCTGACCCATTGCTTTCATGGTTCAGTTTCTCTGTAAACAGATTTGTCTGTTTCTTTGGTAGTCGTGAGTTTCACGGCCAGTGCAGACACTGCCCAATGAATACACAGCTGTTACCTAAACAGTTGAATTCTGAGAGAGGATAAATAGTCAAAAGCACTTCGATGGAGTGTAGCAAACTTACCTATTTCAGACTTGTTTTGTATTTTGGACCACTTGGACTAGTAGGATGCATTTCCAAGGTGGAAAAGTAAAACAGAGACAGTAATAGCTTCAATTCTGCTGTCAAAAGAACTCTTGCCATAACGTAGGCTGTACAAAACAGTCATTAACAAATCCTAAGGGAGTTGGGTGTCATCTTGAGACCTTGCTGGAACATGGACTACACTTTTCATTCCCATTTGACATTGACGTTAAACTTTCCAAAGACGTGTACCTCCATGTCCTGGTGAAAATGGACTTAATTATTGAAGGAACTGGTTTGGGCCCATTTCCCTTCAGTGCTTTCAGTAACAGTCTGAACGACAGATGCAATCAAACTGAAGGAGCTGTAAACAATCTGAAGGATGGGATTAGAATCTGAGAGAAAAAAAAAAAAACAAACAAACCCGAAATGGAAAACTTGGCACCTGAGAAATACATGCACAAGGGGAATAACTGGTGGTAGGATGGCAGCCGGGCACACAGAGGCTGCAGCAGGCTGTGACACAGATGTCGATCCAGTGGGACGAGGAGAGAGAGTCTCCTGCGTTGAGAGAGGACCGGCGCCCGTGAAAGGAAGGGACCGGACCGTTCCCTGCGCCTGGTGGTGCCCGCGATGCGGAGCCTCCTCCGCGCCTCCAGCAGGGCACGGGCTGGGGACCGGCCAAAACTATACACACCTCTGATGACATAACGAGTAATTTGTTCAGTGTAGGAGAGAAAAAAATAAAATGAATTAAAAAAAAAAAGAAAACAAAAATTGATGGTGAGGGAGATGAGGAAT
>JANPWX010000119.1:992000-1074002 GCA_024734555.1 Trochalopteron elliotii | reverse complement strand
ATAGTGCTCCCACTTGGGGCTCGGAGCCCCCGGGCCCGCGGGGAGCCGCCGTGCCGCCCCTCCCTCCCGCCCGGCCGGGGATGCGGTGGGGGCGGCTCGGTTATCGCCTTCGGCAACACCGGCCCGCTCCTTGAGGAGAAACGGCTGCTACGACATAAAGAAGCGCTTTGATATTCAACTACGCTTTTTTGGTGACACTGCACCTTTGGATTATATTCTTCTAGCAGGCGTTCAGAAGCCCTGCAGTCAGCAGTGATGCGCAGCGTGACTCTCATATGCTCTTTAATCAGGCATTTTTCTAATCTTTTTAGTCTTGTGTGTTAGTATCTCATCAGCTTCTGCCTGGGCACAGTTACTGTCCAGTGCGTCTTGATGGCAAAGCCAGCAGATCGAGATGTGGAAATGGTTGTTTTCACCCCTAGCAATGCATTGTTTTCGTTGCTCTGCCTTGAGCTAGTGCATAAATCTGAAAAAACCGACAGACAACAGGTCTTTAAGGGCAGAAGGTATGGCAGAGGTCAGTGGAATTGAGCAGGGCAGTTCAACATGGCAAACTCCAGATGCTACTTTCAAAAGGCTTGCACAGTCAAAGAGTGTTGGTAAGAAAGCCACGCCATCTAGATCCTTGAGCCACTTTGTGAAATACTCCAGAATTGTCCCCAGTCTGGCACTCTGCAAGGAAGGGAAGGGAACAGACTTTTTGTTTTGGCACGAATAGGTCACCTTATTTGTAGAGTTGTCCCAGTCAGGAGTGGTGGGACAGCATGGTGACTGTGCATCAGGACAAATCAAACCAGACAGTCCCTTCAACAGGGACTGCTTGCCTGTGTTTGAGAGTGTATTTGTGTGGAGAGATTGAGTGTGAGAGGTGAGGAGCATGCCTGCTCCCCCTAAAGAATGCTAAATTCATTAGTGATATGGCACACCTTGGTGTTTTGTATGTCATACAAGAGCATCTCTTTGAACTATCCCAAAGGGATGAAATTTACCTTTCTGGTCAAGAGAGCTGTGGTACTCCAGAGTTGTTCCCAGGCACCCAACAGACCTTCTCTGTGTAAGGAGTTATTTTAGAAATGTGTTTTTGATTTCTCTCTCTCTGTTGATCTTCTTCTTACGGAATTAAAATGTCTCATAAAGTGTGGATCAGAATACTTGCTTTTTCTTTTTTTTTATTATTTCCAACTTCATCTGACCTTGAATTCTCTTCACTGAATGGTTGAATCCTTTGGTCAGAAGCTGTTCCAAAAATGTGGGTGTGCTGTTGTTTTGGAACTCTATTACAGTGGAAAGCTCAAGGCCCCTTATAATTCCTGAGGAGGGCCTGGCTCAGAGTTGGGCAGGCCAGGGTTGGAAACCTGCTGGGCACTCAAGAGAGCCTCTGCTGTCTCCCCTCTCTGCTGGCTTTTTCCTCAAGTAATGGCAGCATGCTGCTTGAATAGCATTCAGTGTCTCATCCTTGATTAGGTAACATCAATAATGGATTTAAGGTCAAAGCATGCTGAGGTAAAAAGAGCAAACACAAAGTCAGACAAGTGCAGGGAGGATCCTGCAGAAGGGACTCACTGGGTGATGAAGGCCAGTGAGATGGTGTTTGTGCTTCACTCTCACACCACAGGCTGTTCTTGTCCTCTTTAGGGATATATGTAGGCACAGAAAGAGTGAGTTTCACATCTTTTTTAACTGGTAAGCAGAGATTGTCATTCAGGGCAGCTGCTTAAAGTACCAGAGCTTCCAGTGTTGATCAGCTCTTGTCATATGGTGTTGGCATAGATATTTTGCTGGCAAGCAGGGTCAGGGAGGAATTTTCAGCACGTCGTTGCTGCTGTGTTTGTGCCTGTGTGTGCCCTGGAGCAAAGGCAGCTCTTACCCTCTCCCACTGGATCCCCCATCCCAGCTGGCCCGTGTTGTTCAGGTGCCAGTGTTGCCGTGGCTTCAAACAGTGGTTGGTAAAGTTGTGTTAATGACTGGATGGGCAGTGTTGCAAAGTTGTCAGCATTTCTTCAGATGCTGCCTGAGAATGGCAGAACAGATTTATTTCCAGCTGGGGGTGGTGCAAGTGGGGCTCTCTGCTCTATGCTCCAGGGTGTCCAGCTTTGCTAATAGCACCCACTATCCCAACCATATACTGAAATAGCTGAAAGGAACTCTTATTTTCCCAAGCTAAATTATTTTTTTGTTAGAAACCAGCCATACAGATTTTTTGAGGAAGTCATGCCACTCCTGTGAAGGCCCTACTGCTTTGATTCATCCAGATGTGTTTCTAAATTTGGTGGCTATATAGCCAGCCTTGCAGTTGGACGTGCTTGTAGTTAATCTAGAAATTTGGATTTAAGTGAAATTAAAGGGCTTAAGTGCACTCACAAACTGGTTGTGAGCAGTGGGCCCAAACCATGCCCACTGGAAACTTTGTATTCCTGTTCCCAGTGACACTGCAAATTCAGATTCTGCTTGTGGGCACTAGCTTTAATTTTGGGGTGAAGCAGTTTAAATCAGTTCCATGAGTTATATCTCAGGCATTCTTACTAAAAACGTTTTGCTTTTGAGCCTTGTCCTGTTGGATATATATCACTAGCAGGTTGGTGGTCTTGCTGTAAGTTCATTTCTGAAAGTTTGGGTTCTTTGACTTTGCAAACAAACTTGGGAGAATCTTGGTGTGGTTCCTGGATCCTTGTGGCCCCACTGAGTGATGCTGGGATGTTTCTGATCCATTTCAGCATTTCAGTAACTGTTGACCAACAACAGATACATACCTACTTCTGCTGACCCATAAAAATTGATAGGGACAATCTAGGCCATGTACTGGCTTTTGTTAAGTGTAATTTGATTTCTGTGGAAATTAAGAACAAGGGAAAATGCTCTGCCTAGAATTGGAACTCATCTGACTGCTGAAACTGCCATGTTTTTTGTTGCAAGTCACCTTGGTGAATTTCAGGGGTGTGAAACCAAACCCCAACACATGTTCTTCTCTCCTGTACACAAAAATCAACAAAACAGATCAGGCACTGTGTTTATGCTGCCTCTTTGAAAATCAGAGTGAAGAGGTGGCATTTTTGTCCTCTGTTTCCATCTATTTTTCCCTGGGTTTGAGTTGTTTCTCTTCCATGCTGTGCTTTCCTAGAGCATGCTGCTTTTCCCTCTCGGGATGTCTGTTTACCTTTTGTATGGCTGTGTACACTGCACTGATTTATTTACTTATCCATTCAGTCAGACCTTCATTTATTTTCATTCTTGCTGCTACCAGTGTGCTCCTCCCTTTCCATTATCTTTGAGATGAGGGGGAGCTAGCTCCAGCTAGCTTGGTCCTAACATAGGACCTAATCCAATTTCAGTTCTGAGTGGAAATGTTCTTTGCACACAGAGGAATCAGTAAACAGTTTTCACTGGAGAGCATGGCCTGGGCAAGCTGATCTCAGCAGCTGACCTTGAAATGGTTCAGTTTGAGGGTTTATGAGCAATAAATTGAGTTAGGGAAGTGTCAGAGGAAACTGCATAGAACAAAAGCTGCTTGTGCTGTCCCCAGCGTTGCAAGTGGCCTTTTCTTGCTTTCCTGTGGCTGTCTGCAGCAGCTGTTCTGGGGGTGAAGACAGGGGTATTACAGTGCTTGGTCTCCTCCTTTGGCTGTGCTGGGTCCTTGCAAGAAAAAGTAGCAAAGATAATAGCAAAAAAGAGCAAAATAATAGCAAAATAGCAAAAAATAGCAAAGATGATAGCAAAAATAGCCATTACTGACCAAGTAATGGCTCTGTATGGGTACCTTAGTGCTACATGGGGAGGGAAATACTCTTGAGTGTAAGGGAGAAAATGTAACTATTTCAAAATTGCTGTGCCTATTGGTGGCCTTTTCTTGGGATTTAAAAAAAGCTACTGTAATTACATAGTCCTGTATTGGTGTGCAGACTGTTGTTTTAAAGAAGTTCTTTCACCCAGTGTGCAAGAGGCCAGTCCACACCCAGAGTTGAGATATTTGACTTTAAGCAAGTCAAATACAGTTACAGTTCTGCACAGAAAGGGGTGCTGGGTGGCAAATCCACAAAGCCAGCACCACGACTGCCAAAACTTCTCACTTGTTATACAGTTTAGCAAACAAAGGCATTAATTTTCACTGGCTACAAGTTACCTAGTTCCCTTATTAATTAGTGTTCTGTCTTCTGTTGGTTAATGATCCTCTTGCTTCTCGTGCTAATTGCATGCTCAGTCTTTCTCTTCTTTTGGGTTGGTGATTTTCTAGGTTGGTGGCTGTGTGCAGGATCTGCCCCTGCTGGAATTACCTTTTTTACCCAGTCAGAATGGGTTCAGCACAGTTGCTTGGGTTGGCTTTATTAGTTTTTTCCTTGTCTGGGGGTTCTGTCACATGTCCTTGTGGCCCCTAAATTCTGCATTCTGTGTGCCCACTGTCAGTGTCCTTCTTCCCAAGCTTTGTTAACCTCCCAGCAGGCCTGAGATCACTTGGAGCATGTCAAACCCTGAACCTTAACCAGACAATTCTATCAACAAACAGTTTGTCTTGCAAACACCTGGACATCACTTAGAGCTTGTTAGATGCTGTTTCACAGATTGAATCTCTTTTTCTGTTGGTTAGGCTTGAAACTATACAAAGATCAAACATCAAAGAATATCCTTAGGAAATTTTTTACATGTTCCACAATTTGCAGCAAAACTATTGCAAGTGATCTAAGTGTCCTGTAAGCATTAAACAGTAACCATGTGTCTCAGTAGGTCACTGCACAGTCCTTGCAGAGCCCTGGTGCCCATCAGTGCAGAGATGAGAGTTGTTCAGGCACAGCTTGGGGCTCCTGCTCTGCTTGGAGTTGCTCAGTTGAGAGCAGAGAGGCTCTTGCAGAAATCAAACTGTCAAGGGATTGCACCTGAGCATGGCAGTGAGCCTTCACAGGATACTCTTTGTAACTGTACTCTGCCTCTTCTTAAAACCTAACACAGCAGTGGAACAGGGAATATTTCAGTTGCTTCTCTGCTTGGGGTGGCTGGAATAAACATGATGGCAGCTCTGCCAGTGACAAGTCACAATGGTGTGTACCCATTTTATTCCTATTGCCTTTAAACTGAAGGTGCTGAGGATATAATTACCCAACAGACCAGCAATACTTGGTTTAACCTAACCTTGACATTTTATTATGTTTTTGTAAAAAGTCCTGTTCTCTGTAGTCTGATGTCAGCTACAGCAGCTGAGGAGACTGAGAAAGCTCTTAGCTTTCCTACAGCAGTTTTGTGCCATGTCAGCAGTCTGTTGGTAGAATAAACTGAGCCTTGGGAAGCAAGGCAAGCCATGGTTTGAGCTGGAGCCCACCAGAGCTGCTCCCCTGGGTGCTGAGTGTGTCTGGAGGAGGAAATGGTGCCACCCTGGTGTGGTCAAAGACACACCAAGCTGTTGGTGAAAGCTTCTCACAGCCCACAAACAGCTTCTGGGAGGGTGCATCCTGTAGTCCTAATGGAACACTGAAAGTGCAGCATCGTTCAGAGCTGCTTTTGGAGAGGGGTGATAATAGCTTTATGCTTTATATTTGAAAATGCTCTTTTTTTTTTTTTTTTTTTCCTTAGAGACCTAATCTTGAAAGTTGTGTGAGTTCTTTGTTACATGTAAAGAACTGTGAAGGTCCCACTTATAATAATTGGTGTTGTTTCTTCAATTCTTTGAGTGTCATGTTAAAACATTTACCTGGTAATATTAGTGGATTATGTGGGATCCTCCCAAAATTGTCACTAGCAGTGCTTGCACAGTAGTTATGTCTGTACATGGAGCTGCCACTGGTTATTCACAGTCTGTTTCTACTGCAGGGATTTTATGGCATGTCCCAGATGGGTTAAGTAATGGATTACTCCTATTTTTTAGATAAATAAATGATCAGATAAAGTGCTGCAGAGCTCCTGCTATGTCAGAAAATGTGTGTAATGACCACCATGGTTATCTTTGGTTGAGCCAGAGAGCTCCAGGTTGAGCTGTAAGGGGTAGAAGGATGTACCCAGCTCTTAGGGTTTGGGAGTTTAATTCTCTCTATGCCTTCTATTAACGAAGTAGTTTGTCTGTGTCTTTGTGAGACTCATTGCCTAATCTGTATTGAACTAAAGAAAGCACTTTTGTTATTGAAAAGTGCCCACTGAGGCAGCTGAATTGGAGGAAGTGACACAAATGTCCAGTATCACATGGCTGCACTGTTCCTGCAGGGTCTATTTTTAGTAGGATTTTAAAAAAGCAAGAAACGACAGTGAGGTTAACCAGGAGTGGTTTGTGCTGGGAGGGAAGGCACTGTGCAGCTGGCCAGGCTGCTGTGGCTCTGTGCCTGGATTAGCCTCTGCAGCAGACCTGGAGGGGCTTGGGGTGGCCTATGGGGACATTCCCAGAGTGACAGAATGGGTCAGGTTGGAAGGGACCACAGTGGGTCAACCTCCCTGTTCAAGCAGGGCCATCCCAGAGCACAAGGCACCAGGTTGTGTCCAAGTGGTTCTGGATATCTGAAGTGAGGGACACTCCACATCCTCTCTGGGCAGCCTGTTCCAGTGCTCAGTCACTGCCCAGTAAAGAAGTTCTTCCTCATATTGGGATGGAACCTCTGAGCATTAATTTCTTCCTGTTGGCTCTTGTCATGTTGCTCAGCACCACTGAGAAGAGCCTGCTCCGTCCTCTTGCCACCCCTCCTTTAGACACTTACACACAACAATGTATAATTAGTTATATTCATACAACAATTTATACACATTCCTTGAATTTGAGTTTCATTCCTTGGCAGCACGAAGTAAAGTATACACAAAGCAAATATTTAATTCTTGAAGTTTTGCTTGTATTACTGGGGTCTTTGACAGCTGCATGCATGCATGAGCACATGTACAGGTGTTGCTGGTTTGAAAGGCATCTTGGCTAGAGGGGGGATGATGGACCCAGTTTTGCTTTGCTCTGTCAAGCAGCAAGAGCTCCTCTGATAAAAGTGAGTCAGGGATTTGTTTTATGCCTCTTGATTGAAGTCACCTTTACCTTGCTGCAGGTGTGAAGCTGGGGATGAGCAGAGTCTGGACTCCTTTGCTTGGCTGGGTTTTCTTTGGCGTGCTGGAAGGTGCAGAGGTGATGTCTGATCTAATTTTGTGCTCACTGTAGTGGAGCAGTGTTTACTACTGCGGGTATGGTGCTTGACTCTGATAGTGAGTGTTTGAACAGTTGGGCTCAGGGCCAAGGAGCAGCGTTGGGGCAAGGCTATTGTTCCTGATGCTTCATTAGCAAACTACTCGAATGAGTTGAAGCAGCAGAGTGTGCCTTCTGTCTGTCTTCTCTGCTGCTGAAATAGCAAAGGAGAACTTCCTATCTATCCTTTATAATAGGTGGTTGTTGTTGCAGGAAAATGTGGTGTTATGGTCAGAAATAAACCCACGGTTCTTGGAAATTTACATCATGTCTGTGACATTGGCTTTTTCATCAAAATGTGTGTTTCTGCTTATTTTCATGGGCCATAACCCCACTCAAGATATGCTAGAACAGGGATGATGTTTCTAAGGGTTTGGCTGGTTCAAATTGGTATCCAAACTTTTAAGTAAGTGGAAATGCATTAGGCATGAAATTAAAGCTGTTATCTAAAAGTCATGGGAGACAGAGAAAATTCAAACTGTTTTGAATTCACTGGCTCTTTGTGCAGTAACTTTCCCTTTTGCTGGCTTTACTTTGAAGCTGGATCCACAGTGCAGAGTTTTATGATTGGGTTGCTGAGGCCTTATTTGCCAACACTGACAAGGCTTTTGGTGACTCCTGGCAGAGAACAGTGCTACATGCCTGTGCCAGTGCCACCCTTTGCCTAGGACTGCATCATTTCCTCCTTGTTCTCCGTGTTCCTTGGCTTTGCTTAACCCTGGCTTGGCTTAAGGCTGCTACTGCAAAGATTTCTCTTTATCCTGTGTGAGTAATCACACATTGCTTAATTTTATGCTTTGAAGTTGAGCACATAAATCTGAAAGATCGAGCCCTTTATTCTCTATTTCTTCTTATGGCAGGGAAATAACTTTGCTGTCCTGTAGCTGTTAGGAATGATTTGTGGGGGAAAACAAACTAAAACGTCCTAGGGATGTCTCTTGTCAAGTTCTCTGAGGAAAGCTCAGTGTATCCAGCATTGCAATAAGTTAGGACCTGTCTACTTAAAGCCCAGTTTTAATGTTTAATAACCAGAGTGTATTTTCAGCAGAAGCTTCCACTTTCAGGACCCTGCCATGTCCTGGTGCCACTCATCTGTTAGCACAGTCCATGTTTGCAGTTTGCTCTGGGCAGCAGCCTGATGTGAAACACTGTGTGAGATGGTTAACCTGGACTGCCCAGCACTGCACAAAAATGAAAAACACAGAGTTATCAGGCTGATGATCTTGGTGATTTTGGGATCTTCCTGGTCATCCAGGTCATAATCTGGGCCTTTTCTGTCACAGTACAGCTGCTTTGCTTGCTGCTTGCAGCTAGTTGCAGTATTTAGTAGTTTGTTTCTATGTTTTAGCTTGTTTATATACAAATAAAATATAAAGAAGAAATCAATGCTGTTAAAACAGTTTGTGTGGGTTCCGTGTGGGGTTTTTTTTTGTTGCTGTTTTGTTTGGTTGGTTTTTTTTAAGAGGCTAAGTAGGTGGTGTGGTTACATTAGAGAGTGCCTTCCTTGCTGAATTGTGGATATTAAGGAGCTGGAAGGTAAGCACAGGAAACATTAGGCACTGCTAATGAAGTTTAAAGACTTCACTCTGGCTGAATGCCTGTGGATTGCAGATACTGACCCAACTTTTAATGTCAGTACCTACAAATTTTAATGTAAATTTTGAAGAAGGTGCAAATGGATTACTTACAGAAGCAGATATCTTGTGTTTAACACCTTCTGTTCTCCTTAGTGGCGTGGATTTAGTTTCTTTGGCCTGTTAGTCAGGAACAATAGCAAGATCTTTCCCTGAATAAAAATGCTGTGGAGGTACTCAAGGCTGGAGTAAAACTTCTTAAAATGTATAGGGAAAAGAAGGTATAAGCCAAATATATAATACCAAAAAACAAGTATGAATGAGACGTCAGCATGATCATGAATGGTTTGAGGGAGCAGTGTAAAGATTAAACTGGAGGACAGGCAGTCAGGAATGCAGAATGCAGCTGTGTTTTTGTGTCTGTCAGCACCATGCTCTTTGGTGAAAGTTGTGGCTACTTCATGCACATCATGAAAGCTGCTGCATTTCCCTCATTGCTCATCAAGTCTCCATTTTTGCCTTTAGCCCTGCTTCAGGGTGTGGCTCTAGGTAGGTAAGACTGTTAGGGTAATGCACATTTCTCCTGGCAATTAGCAGATGTGGCTTGTTGAGTTTATTTAGCTCTTAGGAGGCAGTGGGGAGGGTTGAGATCAGACTCTTCCATGCCACTTTCTCTGTGGTCTGATGAGATGCCTCACTTTAAGATTAAATGCAGAGGCTGAAGCAGCATTGCTTTGAAGAGCTCCCATTCTGTGTTTGTAGCAGCCACCACGGGGTAAGTGTGGCATGTGATTTGTCATGTTGTTTTCCCAGGCTGCTGGATGGGTAGATGTAAACTGCATGTTTCTAGTTTGGCAGTCCTAAATATGGAAAACCAGGGACTTCTCATTTGAATGGTGTACTCATCCATGGACAGGAAAAATCACAAACTCTTGCACCAATTACCAGTGGTGTCTTTGAGTTCTTCCATTTGATTATCACAAGACGAGAGAATTTTGCAACTGCTTTGTGTTTTACAGGAGGACACTCTTGAGCTTTGTAGAGCTGGAGAAATAACCTGAAAATACTATGAGGCAGTCTAACAATGAGGGAATTCATTGGCCCAACATGGCTTGTCACACGTTACTCTCTGCAGACTCCATGGCTTATTCATAAGCATCTTTAAAGCAGATGACCTCAGTTGTTTTGCTGGGGAAACCAGAGTGAGAGATTCCCAAGCTGCCTCATGAGTTAGTGTACACCAACACAAGAGAGATGGAAATTTGTTCCCTGGAGATTGAGTCTATTTTGCCTGGAGAGGAAACACCAGCTGCCTCTGAAAGTTTCTGTTGCAGGAGATATGGGATGGAAATAGAAGTTTTAGACTATATGTATGTTAAAGTAAGTAGAATACATTCGATTGTTTTCTTGGTTTTAACATAGGCATATAGGTCTGTGTAGCTAAGCATGTAAGTGCTTACTAGTGTCATAGTATTACAGTATAACAGTTAATTAATAAGGATTTAAGTTGAGTTTGGACTTATGATCTTGGAGATACATACATGACTCTTTCAAACATGCCAGCCATTAAATTCATTGTTTAGGAGATTGTCTCACTTAGAAAAAATCTTGCAAGAGCAGAAGCAATTGCAGAAGTTGTTAGAATTTCATGGTGGAGTGCACTTCTTCCTTGTGAGTCTCATGTAGCAGAAATGTAAAGCTGATTTGCACTTTTTTGCAAACAATCAAAGAGAGAACACTTGTAGAGAAGGGCAGTGGAAGAGTTTCTCCAAGGCTAAACGTGGTATAATTGAAAGTATGCTTCAGCTAGTGTGGCAGGGTGTAATTTCCCCTCTCTCTGCAGCACAGAGGTTTCCCATGACCTGCTGTGCCAGGTGAGGTTTGCCCTGCCCTGGTGGGATGCTGCTGGGGCACTGGGGCTCCCTGCACCTCCTTGTGCCCTCTCATGGGGCTGGTGAGGGCAGGGCTGACAGTCAGGGGAAGAAATGGCTGCTGCTCTTGCTGGGGAGTTTTTGAGAGCAGCTCTGTGGCCACCAAACCCAGTTCTGCTTTCACAGCTTCCCCCAGTTCTTGTGGAGGAGGGGCAGCTCTTGGAGGGGGATTTGACTCTGCTCGATGGTTTTGAGTTTGAGCTTGCCTGGTCATTCTTATCAGGTCACTCTGGTTTCCTTGTGTGGGGACTTGCTGTGAGTTACTGTTAATGTCCCATGAAAAACTGGTGGAACTAAAAGTGGCTTCATTAGATGTGCTTCACTGGTGTCAGTTTGCTGTTGTAGTGGAGCAGAAAGGTGTCTGTGGTGTGCACTGGTCCATGAGGACAGCTACACTCTGGGTTAGCTGAGTAAAACTAGTGCTCCTTGAAAAACTCAAGCTAAGTCAGTAAAAGCTCTGTTTTAATGATGCAGCTGCATCTCAGCTGGGGCTCCTGTGTTGGCCTAAGTAAAAATACTCAGATAATCTTTGCTTTTTAAAACCTCAGTTTGTTGTTTTACTTTAAATGTGACTTTTTTGGAGGCTAGGATTAAGTAAAAACAAGATAGTGCTTTTGGACTTGAGCTCAGCTTTAGAGAAGGACACTCAGAAAAGTACAGCCTTATCTACTCTCAAATATATTTCCTTTAATTTTTAACTTTTAAGTGAAACTTTCACAGTTAAGTCAGCAATTGTCCAAGCTCCAGATGTTCTACAGATAGCAGAAAATGTAGCCTTATCTCACCTCTGTGAGCTAGGTGAGCAGTTATGACTCCACTGCCTCTTTCTCAGTAACTTCTTGTTCCAAACTCCAGTGCTGTGGCACAGTGCAGTGCATCTGTCTGATCAATACAGCCCTTTATTTTCCCATCCTGTATAAGCAAGTGCTGGACACAGCAGATAATCTGATGGCTCTGTGCTGAGCAGACACAGAGTGAAGGCTTCCTCCTGCTGTGTGTGTGAGGCAGGAGCACCCAGTCCCTTCCCACCCAGGGCTGAACTGGGGCTGGCTTTGAGTTGTGAGCAGGGATTCAGGGATTCTCTCTCCTGTCCATGAGGTTTCTAGAAACTTTGGGGAAAATAATTGTGGAAAGCTTCTGTAAGACCTTAAATCCATCTGAGAACTTGATGAAGTAAAATCAGCATTGTGTGACATCAGCATGAAAATTATGGAAGGGTCTGGACTGAATTTGTAGCAGGGATCTGGAAGTTATGTCTGTTTTTGCATTTATGCTGTCAAGTCTATATTATGGCTTGCATCATCTTGATGTCGAAACAAAATCCTGCAGCCACTTGTTTTATTTGCCCTTACAGTGTTAGTGTTCTTGAATCTTAAATTTAGACACCCATGCAGTTAATTGTGTTGAATATTTTTTTGTGTTCTTAGGTGTAGGCTACTATAAAGTTTTTAATCTGAGCAGCATTCAGTGTAGGCACACAAACATGAATTCATGCATCCTTTTCCTAATGCTGTTTCTTCAGTGCAACATGTCTCATTAGCTGAATATTCTGGGTAACTGCAGTTATTTCACTTGCCCTTACATTTTTTGTGGCCATTCTTGTACAATTCTTGTAGCATGTTTTTCAGGTTGGATGAATTGTGAGTTTTCAGGCAGACTTATAATTGACTTCTTTTTGAAATCTCTGGCATGTAATTCCTTGTTGGCTTGCATTCTGGTGGTATAGATTGAAATGCAATACAGTGTTTGCTTCTCTGTGTGGGTATGACCCCAAATGAAATTTTGCATGAGTCAGAATATTTTCCTGTCTCTCAGTCTGAGGTAGGCGTCACACTTCTGCTTGATGTTTTTGCAGATCTTATTGTGGTTATTCAGCTGTTTTGTGTCTCAAGCAGTGTCCAGAGCATTGGTGGGTTTGATCTCACTGTTACTGCCATCTTTTCTGAAGGTTCTTCAGAGCCCCATTCATTCCTTTGGCAGGTCTAGAAATCAAAACTCTTTTAAACACAGAATTTTCTTCAGCATTGCTTTTTCTGTGGGTATGTATTTTTAAGCCTGGTTTACTTTAAATTACTTTTATTTTTGAGAAGTGTACTGAATTAAATGGAAATAACACACTGCATGGAATAAAAGAGCAGTGCTGCTGTTTCACTGAGGGTGTTGGGTGAGTTATTACACTGCAGGTTTGCTGGTGACTGATGGAGAATCCTGTGGGCAGCTGGGGCAGGAGGTGCAGGAGCATCACTCTGTGCCATCCCATCCCACATGGGCTGGTGACAGTGGCAGGGACATAAGGAAGGATGTAACAGTGCCTCTCTTTTAACAGACTGGCCAGGCCACTTTGTGAAACGTCTCATTTTTCTGTAATTGGTCCATCAGCCTTGGTTTAACCCTCTCAGAAGCACCACGAAGGCAAATCCAGGGTGTGCCCAAGCAGTGTTGCATGTGACTTTTCTTTTGCTGCCCAGTGAGTTTCAGCATCACATGCCCAGAAAGTTCCAGAGTACCAGATGTAGCCCTGGCCAGTGGCTGGGGATGGCTGCCTGCTTGGGCAGGGTGGAGAGGAGCCTGTGAAAGGGCATCTGTGAAGTACAGCAGGAGCCAACAAGAGCTCTTCCCACATGCTGCAGCTTAGGGGGGTGAATGGGCAGCATTTTGATAGCTGAGATATTGTCTGGGTTAATAACAGCTGATTGTAAAACACATCTCTCCCTCTGGATGGTGTTTTGGAGAGAAGGTCAAGTACAATCAACATAAAATGTAGAAAGCTGTGTTTTTAAAGGTAGAAAATGCACAATTTTTAAACATTTCATGTGTTTTAACTCCTTAAAAATGTTTTGTAGGGCAAGCATGCCTCTTGTAACCTTGAATATAACTGTTCTTTGATAGATTTGATAGTTTAAAGTACAACTGTGGTTTTTTTTTGGCCTTGATGTCAGGCCCAAGGTGTAGATTTGCAGGGTGGTAAATTTCTCTGAATTTCAGTGTATATAGATATCCTGTGTTTGGGATGTAACTTTTTTCACATCCTTTTGAAATGAGGTGAAGTTTCAGCTAAATGTAAGTCAGTGGATGTTTTTCCAGTGGCTGATGGTGCAGATCTTGCTGCAGTAAATCTGTGTGGGATGCTGGTAGTTTTTAAATGTGCCTCGTACAATCAAGGCATGTTTGGCAAATGACATACAAGTTGCTTTTGTTGTTGCAAGCCCCCCAGGCCCTAGATACAAAGAACACCTTGTAAAAACGCTTAAAAGAAGGAAAGAAGGGGGGAGGGGGAAGCTTTTATATCTTTATGATTCAAATGTCGTGGATATTTATAGGGTGGATGAAGTACCCAAGTACAACAGACTTTTTCTCACTGAGCTGTGATTCAAGGAGTTTCCCTGTGCATGGTGAAGGATGCAGTGCCTCACCTGCACAACTGTGAGCCAGGTTTGCAGACCCAACATCAGTGGTGTGCAAACTCATAGTGGTGATATCCCAGGGGTAGCTCAGAGCCTGTGTCTCTGCTGTCCCCTGGGTACTGTTTGGGAGCTCTCTTTGTGGCTGGTCAGGGAATTCCCATGAGACAGAATAACACAGGGGTTTTTGATTTTCTGTGAGGTCAACGAAACTAAATGCATGGGATTGTTGTTCAGATAAAACACTTAATACAGATTGTCACTTATATTTCCCCTACTGTACATCACGATATAAATTTCTTTTTAAATTATTTCTTTTCTAAAGATCTGGCCTTAAAATCTACAAGATGTTTATAAATGGCTGTTGCTGAGCAACAAGACAGAAAACACACTCCACGCCCAAAGAGTGCTACTGCCTTTAAGAAAACTGTAATTTCTGTTTGGATTTTTTTTTTTTTTCAAAATTAGTGATTCTGTTTCCCTCCAGCCCTAAGAAGAATTAAGATGAGTTGGTCAGAGGTTTTGCAGCAGCCCACTTGTCATGGAGATGCTCTACTTTCCAATCCTCCCTGGTTACTTGGCATTTTATGAGAGAAGAGTCCTGTCTGACTTTTCAGAGTGCAGACAGCAGCAGCACTCAGATAACAGGAGTGCAGTGTGTCCTTGGGGCTGCCCATGGATCACAGGATGGGTGGCACAAATTGTGGTGGTTTCAGCAGTGGAAGAAACAGGACCTGCTCCTGCCTCCTGTGTGAGTGGTGGTGATCTCTTTGGGGGAGATCCAGACTGGTCAAGTCAAGACTTGTGTTTGCCTGTTACTCAGCTGGCTGTTGATCTGCTTGTGTAGGGCTTTTAGTTTCATAAAAAAAAGTTTTATAAACTTTTTTTTAGTTTTATAAAAACTAAACTTTGCTGTTTCAAGTATTTCTAGGCTCAGTATTATTATCTTTGGTGGTGGCACTGTGAGCCAAGCATAAGGGAAAATATAAAGCTGAAAGGAAATTGTTCTAATAGCATCAAATTGTGTTTTCAGAGCAACCCCAGGCAAGGAAATCCCAGAGCTCAGAAATCCTTTTGGAATAACTTTGCATTTTGCCAAGATCAGCTCAACACTTCTCCAGTGTGAGCTTTGATGACTTTGTGCTCTGTTTTGTTGTTATGCCCTACTAGCAGAGACACTTCTTTTTCCTGCCTAACAGTGCAGCCTGCTCTCTCCAGGTGGCCATGTTCAGTCAGCAACAAGTTCACCTTGAGTAATTTTGGTGAAATTTGGCTTTGACTTTCACCAGCTGTTGCTTTTCCACTGGCTCCTTCAGCTAGTGCTGCCAGAATTGAGGGTGTCTCTTTGATCCAGACATAAATGAGCTGCTTTATTCCTACTCAGACCCAAAGTCATTCTTGAAAGGGAGGGGGGCAATGTCTCTCATATTTCTTTTCATGGTTAACATGTGAAAGACTGTGGTTTTTGAGGCTGTCTGTAAATAAAAAAAAGAGATGATCTCTGCTGCAGTGAAAATCACACCACTTCACTTGTTTGTGTAGGTTGTGCTGAGAAACTTGGGACATCTTTCTCTGAGTTGGAATTTCCTTTTTCCTTCTAGGATGTAGATGGTTTAATGAACTCTTTCAGCTCTTAGCCAAAGAGCTGTTGAGCTGGGAAGATAGCTGTATCTCCTTCTTCTGTGTTTGTGATTGTGCAATGGAAGTAGAGAACTATTTGCCTGCTGAGGAGACTGCTGAGCCTCTTGCATTGCTAATTCTGTTGTGTCAGCAATGTCAATTAGTGCTTCAAGAGGTTAATGTCTCAGATGAGGCTTTGTGAGTCATATGGTCTCATTTGATAGATAATTGTTATAGTCTGCTGATTTCTTCATGTGATCTAGGATGAAATCACGAGGTGTGACAGAATACTGGGATTTTCTATTATATTTTCTTATTATGTGAAATTGTAGTAATCCAGCCAACCTTCTGACCCACCAGTGTGATGTGAAAACTTCTGTGTTTATATTCTGCTGTGATCTCTTTCAGAGTTGCTTTATGGATGTCTATAAATCATTCCCCAGCTTGTCCTTTCTTGAACAAAGTACAGCACTCCACACTTCCAGGGGATTTTGGAGATGCTGTTTTTTCTGTGTTGGTCTGCTGAGGCTGGAAGAGAGTCTAGGCAGGAAAATGAGATCTGAAATAGTCCTGTCATAATGCATTTAATTATTTATTTTTCTTCCGAATTCCAGGACATCTCCTCGGTATCCTTTCTATTTTCATTCTGACTTTCAGACCAGTCTAGGTGAAGCCATGGTCCTGCAGATGCTGGGCTGGAGGAGCCCTTTGCTGTAGGTGGGAGGATGAGCTGTGTGTCCTCCCTGTGCCTCTCCCAGTCCTACACCTTGAGCCAGAGTCATGCCCACAGAGGAAGGATAGCAAAGCTCATTTATTTGAGCCAAATCAGTACTGAAATACAAAGTGCAAGTGACACTAGTGGTAAGTTTGGGCTGACATGAAAGCTAGCAGTATTTATCTAAAGTCTTATTTCTTGACCTTTCCTTGAGTAAGTCATACTTGTACCTCCCTGACAAGTTTTATTTTGGTGGTTCAAAACTTGCCTTGAACTACCACAAAGAGTAATGTATTCATGGATCATAATTAGGATGATTAAAGTAAAGTTCATTTGATTCTTGCTGTAATTTATATTGTCATTTCAGTGCTAGAATTTCAGACAGCATAGTCATTTTTAAACTAGAATTTCCTTCCCTTTCTAGAAGGCTGATTTGTAAATCAGTGGCTCTAGAAGTTTATCTTATTTTAGCCTTACTCTAATGTCATCAATTCTATTTTATATACTAGTAAATAAAGAGAGATGAATAGCAGATACCAGAGTAAGGTGTTTCCCAAGAGAGGCCCTTGGTCCTGTTTCCACCAGTGTTGGTGCTTTGTTTTCCTCTATAGGGTTGGATCCCAGTAAAGGCTGGACAGCAATGGAATTTTAGTATCAACTGATTATATAAAAGATAATATGAAAATCTGATTTTGCCAACCATTCTGCTAAGTTAATGAGGTGAGAATGTTGTGAAATGATTCAGTACTTATAATTAGGAACATCTCCCTCTTTCCTCCCACCCATTCCTTTCACCAGGTGTTTTCTTTGGCAGGGATTTAAGGCTGGGCACTGGTGTTGGAGATGAAAAGCTGCAGCCTAGTGCTCATAGGATGGCTTTAATATCTGTGGGGTTATGTCATGGAAGGTTTGCTGGCTGTAGTAGCTCAGTTTCTATGGTGATCAGTTTTCTGCTTTCCCTTTCCCTTCTCTAGACAGTAGAAAATGTACAGTTTTAGCTGGATAAATTAAAGATGCCTATTTCATGCTGCCATAGATCACACAGTTAGAAACTGCTACACAGCATTTGCTGCTTCAGCTTATCAGCATTTGTCTTTGAGGCTGCTGCCTTTCTTAGGTCAGGAAACTTTTCTTTGTGTGGCCTAAAGGGAACCAGCCTGCTGATCCCTTTGGCTAGGCAACATTTAAATGCTTCCCTCTTTCACATTTACTTTGCTTTCTATTAATTCCTTGGAAGGAATATCCTGTCAGGAATATTGGGAGTGGGGAACTTCTGCTGTATCTTGGGGATGGAACCTGGTCAAAGTGTGGTATGCATTTAGTCTTCAGCTGTGTCTGGTGCTGGACCATCTTTTGTTAAACTGAAAAAACTTCCCTAATGGCTGGCAGAGTTTTGTTTTTTAGCCTTTTGGGGGTTTTTTTTGTTTGTTTTTTTTTTTTAAATAAAAGAATTCCAAGAACAGATGCACATTGTGCTGTCTTTGGATATATGGATCTTATGAATTATTGATTTTAGCATTTCAAATTATGATGTGAAATTATGACTTGAAACTACTATTATATGTAATAATGAGTTCATGATTTATGAAGTTTTACAGAGTTTGCTTCAAACCAAGTGGAAAGGAAAGAAAACATTGTTCCTTAGCATACTATTGGACTTTAATATGGCACCTCTACTGTCAAGTCTTGTTTAATTATTTTGGACTTATTATGTGGTTTCTGTGGGTTTGTGCTTGCATGGCACATACACTTGCTGGCACAGACCTTTATTTCACCTCAGAGTTCCTTGCTTTGTGAATTGGGGATGCAGAAGGGCTGAAAACAACTAATCCAAGTGCCCAGACCATGCCCTCTGCTGCTGCTTTCCTCCATTGTTACATACAGTGCTCTGTGATTGGCAGGGGCACATACTGAAGAATTGTTTTAGGCATCTTTCATTTTTCAAATAATTTATCTCTTGGGGAGTGGGGAAAAGACTATATAATAATAAAGTAATGTAGCACTTTTGCACTGAAAACACTAGCAAATACATAGGAAACTAACAAAGCTCAAAGAAGAAAAGGTGCCACACAAGCACAAATTGACTGCAAAGAGCAAAGCTTCTTGTCATTGTGTAAAGTAGATTCTTAGGGCTGGCAGTAACACCCAGTGATGATGGAGAAGGGCCAGGTGTGGCAGCATGACACACTGTGTAGTGGGAATGATGAAAGTGAGGTTTTATTTATTTATTTCATTATCTTTCTCCTTTCCCTTGGTTTATGTGTGTGGCATTTTCAGGAGCTTGGGAGCTCTTGGGATGAAGGCAGTGCTTTAAAGGCTGCCATGTGTTGAGGGTACAAACCATTTAAAAGGCTGTTGTAAATTACTCATATGTGGTGTTCCTAAGGATCATCACGGGGATGGGAAACAAATTGCTTCCTGAAATTCAGAATTATTACAGGCACTGAGCCTCCAGCTGGGCAGGTGAACTTCCCTCTGCTGGGCTTTCATGGGTCCCACTCCCCAGACTGCTGCTCAGCACATTTTATCATGCCCTGTCTTGCAACAAGACAGCAATATGAAGATTTTCACGAAGTCTTTCAGAAAATCCCTAGCAGAAACAAGCAGTTTGTAATTTTAGTGGGAAGACTGGGTTAATAAGTGGGGGGGAAAAAAAAAAATCCCTTCAGCGTTCTTTGTGGCAGAGGAAGTCATACAAAAATAAGTTTTGTAAGATTAGGTGATGAAGCTGTATGACCAAATACAGTTTCCTCTGCCATCAAACGCCACGCTTTGACAAATACATTATAGTTGTTTCGAAATAAGTTAGTGCACTGAGAATGTTTTGCAATGAGGTGTGTGAATGCACCTCCCGAGCCAAGAAGCTGCTTTGTTTGCAAAGGTGGTGGGTGTGGTGTGATCTCAGTGCTCTCTAGGCACTGCGAGAACAGTGGTTCAGGAACTTTAACTTAGTAAAAAAGTCACAGCCTTTTCCTTGTTCTGCTCAAGCTGTTTTCATGTGTGTGTGTTTGCATGTCCACGTGGCTGTATAAGTAACCAGCTGGTTTCCATACATCTTTAATTGATTCTTGATTATGAGGTAACAATTGTGTCTTCTCTCATTGAAAAATGTGAATATCTTGCTGGTTTTGAAAACAAATCATATGTTTGCACTGGGTCACTTTTGTGAATAAGGTTTGAATGAAGGTGGTCATTAATGGGAATCTGGATTGTTGTTGGGGTTTTTTTTCTGGAGGCCTTTTCAACCAAATCTTTTCAGGTTTTTTTGTTTTTTTTTTTTTTTTTTTTTTGGCATTCTGGATATAATCAATTTTAAACTAGCTCTGTTCGTAACTACAAAGGAAAGAGCTTTTAACACTTGATCAGGCAGCTTTGCCTAAATTAACACAGATGTACCAAAGTATTCTCTTTGGGGAAAAAGAAGACAAAAATGGCTCTATAATATTATGCTACAAATGCATTTAGAACCTACTCAAAAGAGTTACTCCACATGATTTTTTTTGGATAGCCAAATTTTTGATCTTTCTGAAAACGCTGGTTTGGGTTTTTTTTACTTTGTAGATTTTCAGCATTGAATGTGTATCTTGGAATACCTTCTGCATAGAAAATGTCTTTTTTTTCTCTCTGTAGGCAATAAAATTATGCTTGTGTAGCCTTTTATCAATAAAACAGGATATTCACCTCAGATGTACTAATTAACTCACCTCTTGGTTAAGGGTTTGTCTGTTAAACATGTATTTAAAAAAGAAAAAAAAATTAGTGTCATTTATTTCAATGATTTAACTATAGTGCAGCCAAAGCTCACTGATCTCTTGCTTTTGTTGTTGTGTTGCAGTATGCCAGGGTTTGGATCCCTGATCCAGAGGAGGTCTGGAAGTCAGCAGAACTTCTCAAGGATTATAAACCTGGAGATAAAGTCCTCCAGCTTCGACTTGAAGAGGGCAAGGTAAGTCTGTGTATTGTTTGTAACCCGATAGTTCTTGTTCTCAGCCAGAGTCTGATGTATCTATTGCAGGAAGCTCTACTGTCAAAATATATCTGTATTTAGGTGCGTGCTCTTGGTTTTGTCCACTTGCTTTCTGCAGCATTTTTTTGGTGTGGTAAATTTTACTGTTTAGTTACAAAAATCAATTTTGCCTTGTTCTTAAAATAAATTAAAAAGCAGTTGCTTTTTATCCACTACCTGTTATGTTCAGTTGCATCATCTTTTTCTACTTATGCCATTAAATGTATAGCCCTGCTTTGCTATTCCAGGGAGACAGGGTTGCTAGGAGAACAGTGTTGCAGAGAAAGAACTGTGACTTTTAAGTTGAGCATAACCAGCAGAAAATAAAGATAAAAATAAAGATAAAAAAGGCAAGGATTAAAGGCATTACCAAGAAGATGCTGCGTACTGTGTTGAGAAATGATGACGTCCATGTACAGCTCACATCCTTTCATCTGGGTTTTTTCATGGAAATAGCAGGTGAATAAAGTGATTTTAGATCTAGACACGTGCAATTAAAACATCTATATTAGAGATGAATTTATATCTGAAAAAAGTTCTGAGTAGCATTTTTTCCAGGGTTTGTGTTCTTCATGGTGTTCTGCCAACATCCCCGTGTTGTGTTACCATGTATGATGCTGGCTATGGATTGGTGGGAATCTTCTTCCCCTGCCTGTTCCACTCAAGAGGAAAACAATATGGAAAAGCTGGTTAGATTTATGATGCAGTGTATTTTGGCTTATCTAATAAAAAGAAAGACATGGTGTCAAAAGCAGGGAGTTTGCTTAAGCAGTGGTCTAAAAAGATGATATCTCTGTACAGTTGGCTGTGGTACATATAGAAAACCCCTCTGGGAAGTTTTAAATGTCATTTTTGGAGAAAGAACTGCTAACTCAAATCACCAGGGAACTGAACTCTTGCGGTGTGTTTTTTTACCTTGGGCATGCTTTGCTGGGAAGAGCAGCTGGAGCTACTGAGTGAGGAAACCTAAACACCAATTCTTTGAGGTGTGTCCCTTTGGTTTTCAGGACCTAGAGTACAGCCTCGACCCCAAGACGAAGGAGCTGCCGCCCCTGCGGAACCCCGACATCCTGGTTGGTGAAAATGACCTGACAGCACTGAGTTATCTCCACGAGCCTGCTGTCCTGCACAACCTCAAAGTCCGCTTCATAGACTCCAAACTCATCTATACCTATTGTGGCAAGTACTGGCTTTACAGAGAATAATCCTTAGAGAATTCCCTAGACAGGAAAAGGAAAGCTGTCTGTTGAGATGTCTGCCTTTAACTTAAAATCATTTTGTAACAGGGCATGCTGGACTGTTCTTAGGGAAATCTGTGGCAATTTTAGACACACGAAGGACGAGGTAGACACAGAAGGTCAGGCAGGAAAAGCTTCTATTTTCATTTTTTGCCTCCATCTTTTATACATTTAGATCAGAAGGCAAAAGATTGGCTACACAAGTTGCCACCTTTTTGACCTCATTGGTGAACATCACCATCAATCATATTCCTCCTCTGAGAGGAGAAATGTGTAAACAAAATAGATACTTTCTAAAAATATACATAGTTTACCTGAAGCTGCGTGAGAATCTCTGCTACAAACTGCAAACACTAGAAAGCAGGAAAATTCAGGGCGACAGAAATCACCATGTTTGTGGTCATTAATAGACTTGAGAATATTAAGGTTCAGAGAAAACTAACTTCACTCTGTGTTCCTCTTGCTCCCCAATGGACTCTGTTTATAAAATGTGTATTCAGCAATTTTTGCTTCCCAGTGGGATTCCTGTCTGGCTGGTGTGCTCCTTAGGCTTGCTCAGGTTGGGGTGGGTGGGAGGAGGCTCACACACTGCAGATGCAGGAACTGGCCTTGCTCTTTTGTGAGTTTGTTGCCCACCTGTAATTGCCTACCTCTACACCGAGCTCCTGCATCTCTTTTGGAACACAACAGTTTATTTTCTTTTTCATGTTTGCCAA
Source organism: Trochalopteron elliotii (assembly GCA_024734555.1). Taxonomy (NCBI): domain Eukaryota; kingdom Metazoa; phylum Chordata; class Aves; order Passeriformes; family Leiothrichidae; genus Trochalopteron; species Trochalopteron elliotii. The sequence goes on along the minus strand of JANPWX010000119.1, from coordinate 1,051,672 downwards.
TCAGGTCAGCTACAGAAGTGAATTTGTAACAGTTCATGAGCCAGTGCTTGGCTTATTGCAGTTACAATCAACGTTGGTGTTGAAAATAACATTTAACTCACAGCAGAGGTTACCCAAACTTGTAACTGCCTGTGGTATTTTCAGATGGCCAGAATGGAGGAAAGTTACTTAAATAATCACTTTATCAAAGGTGCAACATTGCAACTGAATGGTCTGTTTAAAAAATAAACACTGTGAGGTAGTTTAGGCTTAAAATTTAGATTTGATGCTTCTAGGCTTTTTTTCTGTGTGTGCATATATTTCTTTTAAATCTCAGTGTTTAGTCAAAGTACACTGCTAGCTTTTAACATAACTTTTCAATAAGACAAGCAGCACGTTAAACATTTTGTGATGGACAGATGAAGGCATTAACATCCTGCTTCTTTTTGCTCACCCTGGCTGCTCCTAATCTGCAGATGCTCAGCAGAGCACATCTGTTCCCAGTCCTGCTCTCAGCAGTGACCAGACCACAGGGGACTGGATCAGACTTTGCCACCCCCTGCTTGCAGCCAGACTTCCTCCACGTGGGAGTGGGTGATGATTCACACCACGTCTCATCCAGTCAGTGCAGTCAGAGCACAGAATAATTTAGGTTGGAAGAGACCTCTGGAAGCCTTCAGTGAAGCTTCCTACTTAAAACAAGTCTGACTAGATCAGGTTGCTCAGGGCTTGGATCAGTTGAAGTATTTGGTTTTTTGGGTATCTCCAGTGCTGCCTCTCTGGACAGTCCCTGCTGAGGAGGGTGCATGTTGTGGTCCCAGCACTGGGAAACCAGCTCAGTTCCCCCAAGTGTTTCTTTCCCAGGTGCCCCCATGGCAAAGCTCTTGTGTGAAAGGGCTTTTGTGCAGCTGGAGCCTCATGGCCTGAGTTTGTAAGGGGTTTTCAGTCTCAATTTTGTGGTCTCCTGACACCACCATACCCCCTCCCACAGGCCTGTCCAGGCTGTGTCCTGGCTGTTTGCAGACAGGCTCTGTGTTGAGCAGCATTTAAGAGGCTTTCAAAAGGAATGTGTTGTCTTCTGGTTGTGTTTTGCTTTGTTTGGGAAAACATGAGAAAGGCATGTTTCAAGTATTCCCCAGTGCAGCTGTAGTTGTGCTTTTGGCTGGTTTTATCATTTCTCACAGGGTTGGGAGGCCTTCAGCTCTCCGTGGCTGGGTCTGCCAAAGGGCCTGGGGTGGCAGAGCTGGGTTGGCTGGATTGCTTCCAAACAAGACCCAAGTGATTGTGGGAGCTGCTTGTATGCTTGTCAGAGATGTGTGGGTCCAGTAGTGTGGGGCTTCCTGGTGCTCAGAGACAAGGAGGTGTCAGAGGTTCAGTGCTGCTGAGGAATGTGCAGTGATTTACTCACTGCAGGTGTGTGTTGTGCTACAGACTGAGCAAAAAGAGTTGGCACATCTGCCTCTAAAAACCTGATCCTTTGGCCACAGACATCCACCTTTCAGACTTCTCCATTAGTTCCCATCCTGCTGCAGGTCACTTCCCCTCTGCAAAGATTATTGCCTTGGAGCTTGGCCTCAGGGGAGGCTGCATTTGCCTCCTTGATGTGACTGTCACATTGGCCAGGTTAGTTTAAGTAGCCTGTGAAGGTGGTTTGAGCTAACCCAGTTCATGCAGCCCAAAGGAGACTAAAATCACTTCAGTCCATCAAGAGAATCATGGTAACAATAATCTCAACAGTAGAACAGGAATGCATGGATGGATAGTTGTCCAGGGCCCTAAAAATGAATTCAACCATGCTGTCTTAGTGTGATACATCAAATGGATATTAAATTCTTTGAAATTTCACTTTGAAGTAATTCAAACTTTTAAACAGAAAACCTCCTGATTTCCTAATTTCGAGTCAGCCTTTCACCAGCAATTCAGAGGTGATTTATAACTTTGCTTTACTGTTGGAAACATGAAATGAGGAATTAATGAAGGAAGTCGAAAAGTTACAGAGGAAAATTTGAATGCTTACATGGAAAAACTGCTGTGGCTGTGATGAAAACTCAGTGAATCTTGCTGGTTAGTTCAGATTAGTAAAAAGTACTGCCTGCTGTGCAGGAGAGCAAACTTTAGTTTGAATTAATAAATTACTTACGTTTATGTCCAATTCTGCCACAGATGGGTGAGTATGTTCAAGGTAAAAGAATTAGATAAGCTTACTTTGGGCATATATAAAGAAGAAGGGCACAAAGAGTAGCCAGAGTTCAATTTAATGTAGTTGTAAGAACAAAACCACACATGAATCTGATTAGGAAAGGCCATATTTCTTAAAATAGCAATATGATTTAGTGGAGATAAAGAGAAGTTACATGTAAATTAATCTGGATTATAGCCCTGTGAGGCAGACTGATTTCAAAGTTCTACAGAAAGCAAATAATTCCTAACTCACTTGTTTTGATTATTTCCACATGGTAGTTGCTTGTAGATTTTACAGATTGCTACTGAAGTGAAGTGTTTTAATATGCTGGAGACTTGTCACGGGGCTGCTTGTTCCCAGTTCAAGGGTTTATTTTTGCCAGCGTAACCAAAAGCAGGAGGGAATTGTTGGAAATTCACACAGATTTTTGTAATATCTCTTTGATGAGACTTGCAAGCCTGAGAGGCTCAGCTCAGTGGTGCACTGTATTTCACTTTTTAATGCTCTTTCTAAGGGCAGATGTTAAAAATTGACACACAAAATATTCCTCGAGTCTTGTAGTACTGAGGTCGTTTCCTGTCCCTAACCCCCACTCTTATTTTTTGGTTCATCATTACAGCATTAGAACTTGGCATAAATGTTTATAGGGGTTTTTCACTGGAGCTCCTGAGTCATTCCAGTGAAGTCATGGCTGATGGAAAAACACCAACTCTCCTCACATGGGCGTGTCAGGCAGAAAACTTGCTGTGTGTTTGAGGAAATAGATCAAGGTCTCTCAGATCTCTCCTTAAAACATATTCTCTTGTTTCATGTTTTTGCCATGGTTTATGCTTGATCTGTCGATGCATAAAAGGGTTTAAAAATTGGTTGATGCTCCCAGCAGCAGTGCCAGACTGTAGATGCTTTCATTTCCCTTCTCCCAGCTTTTTTAGCTTTTTCCATGGAAAATTTCTTAGATAGACATCACAGCACTGTAATCTGCACAGAGCAGAGAGCTGGGATCAGCACTGAGGAAGTCTGTGTGTGTAAGAGTGAATTTCTGAGTAAATTTAGAAGCAAGTTGAGTGCTATGGAAACGCTTCTGGGGCAGGTTTTTCAGGGATGGATTGTCCAGGCATGCTTGGTGCAGTCACTGTGCAGCCATCTCCAGCTGCATTAGCACACTTAGGCACCAAAATACACGTACAGAAGAAGAAAGTCTGTTTTTAAAATGTCCAGAGTTAAAATTAGAGGGGTTCTTTTTTCCTCCTTCTCTCCTTGTCAAGGTGAGGAGGACTTGCCATGTCAGGGGGACACAGTGTGCCTGTCACATCTGGGTCTCACTGACCAGTGTTTCCACCCCTGCACAGAGCAAATAAACTTTCCCTACCTGTGGTAAATGCTGCAGGAGAGAGAGTTATAAGGAATCTTTGTCAGATTGTCCCCGTGGGTAGAGCAATCCTCATTTCTCATGAAAAAGAGAATTGTCCCGAAAACATTTGATGTCTCGCTGTTTGTGGCAAGGAAGTTTGTAAAATGTAAGACTTAAGTTTTCCTGTGCAGGGAGAGCAAAAGAATGCCATGAATTTAGAACTGCTGTAGTGATGAGTGGTATTAACAAAACTAGCTGTGTTTAATTGGTATGGAAAAACTAGAGAATGGGAGGTTTAAGTACATTCTCAGATGTATCAGATGAGGGTGTTCTGATGCTTTCTAGAGCTATAATTGCCCAATTTCCTGACATGACTGGGTGCTGCTCTGTGTCAGCCCTGTGAAATATGTCTACTGTTCGTTTTTCTGATGCCTTTGACCAGGAGGTTGTCCTGCCTGATTGGCAGAGATGCCCTGGAATCCAAATTACACTGTGTCTATACATAGTTGCTTATTACAAAAAACTGAGGATGTTATTCTTTCACAGCAGCCTGAAGGGTTAACACACTGCACATACCCAAACTGGCAGTCAGTGAGACCACCCTGCAGTTATACTTCACAAATTACAGTTTCACTGGCAATTCAGAGTAAAACACAGGGAAGTACAATGCACATTCATTGGTTCACTGCACTGAACAGTATTTCAAATCTGCACGTTCTGAATCTCTTTGGATTGTGCATGCTAGCTTTAGAAAAAGGAGATGGAAAGAGAAGGTGAAAAGTTGGCCCTGATGTGTTTGCCAGAGCAGGGCAGAAGTAAACTCGTGGCACTCTGTGTGTGCAGAACTATATTCAGAATAAATATCTGTTGAAGTCAGTAATATCAGATCCTCATTCTTTAACATTTTTAGAAAGATTAGAACAATAGTTGACGTTAAAACCCTTTTTCTTTTTGAGTTTATTTTGAAACAACTATTAATAATTCCTTTTGTTTAATTTCCTTTATAGGTATTGTTTTAGTGGCCATAAATCCTTATGAACAGCTGCCTATCTATGGCGAAGATATCATCAATGCCTACAGTGGCCAAAATATGGGAGATATGGATCCACATATCTTTGCAGTGGCTGAAGAAGCATACAAGCAGATGGCCAGGTTTGTAGACCAGAGTCTTGAAGTCATTGTTTTTCTGAAAGGAATAAAACAAAGTTTCTGGCTGATGCTCTTCTCTTTAATTTATAGCTTGTGAAATATTTTGCAATATCTGTCTTTTATCCAGTGTTTTAGTACGTGTCACAAGGGGAAAAGTTGCCTAAGTTAATGAACAGTAAAGCTTTATAACTGCTGTGGAGATCATGGCCAATGACACTTAGCAGGAATTACCACAGATCTCATCTGTATTTAGGTCTAATATTAGCCCTGTGTATGTGATTTTGTTTTTTAAATTTGATTAGCAAAATAAGGAGATACTTTTTAGTTGTAGGTGGATTATTAAAGAGAAAAGGGCCAGGTTCTTAGCTGTTGTGTGTTTGTATATGATACTGACAAGAGAGAAGAAATCACTGGGCTTAGGGAGTGCTATTATAGGCTCCTGGGCACGTCAGTGATGTCCCAGCTACGTAATCTGCCTGTGGCTGTTGTTGACTGGAATTAAGAGGGAGCAGAGGGACGATTGCACAGAGTGCCTGAAAACTGAGTCTCTAAGGACACTGCAACAGCTGTGCAGGAAATCCCCATTTTGTGAGATATTGCATCAAAATGAACTTGTCACCCAAGGGCAGTGGTTACCAGAAACTTCTTCCCCTTAGCTCCAAGGGCCTGCAGTTAGGGGAGCTTTTGAAATATTTTGTTTCTAGGATAAAGATCCTTTGGGCCATTGTGTGGTCTTTGGTTAACAAGAGGCTCCCTGGTATCCTCACTGGTGAGCTGCAAGCTCTTGGTCTAGTTTTCCTTGTTGGCAATACAGCTGATGGTCAAATTAATCAAATTAATCAAATAAAACACTGAAAGATCCCTGGATTATTTGTGATGGCCCTTAAGCTATACTGCAAGTGGGGGAGGCAAGGGGAGAACGGGTTGAAAATTATAAAATGTTCATGTTTGAAATCAGCTATCTGTTCATTTAAGAATCTTTATGAGAGCTAGAATGGATAAAATGTTTGTCATGTGCATGTCTGAATACAGTGATCCACAGTACCCAGGCAACAGATAATTTCAAAAGAAAACAGTTCAGTGCAACATTTCATGATTTAGGGTAATTGCAAAAGAGCCAGTGTTTCAAAAATACCCCTTGTCTTGGTTTAACTCCAGCCAGCAACTCAGTACCACACAGCCACTTGCTTACTCCCTCCCTCCTGCCCTGGGATGGGGAAGAGAAACTCATGGGTTGAGATAAGAACAGGTTAATAATTATAATTGTAACAAAAAAAAAAAAAAAAAAGTAAAATAATAGAAAATAATAACAACAACAACAATAATAATAACAATGAAGAGGAAAGAAAGGAGAAAGAGTAAGACCCAAGGAAAAGAAGTGATGCACAGTGAAATTGCTCACCACCCGCGGAGCGATGCCCAGCCATTCCCCGAGCACCTCCTCACTGCCAGCTCCCCCCAGCTTGTGTCCTGGGCATGACTGACAGTCCTGGCTGTGGAAAATCCCTTGGCCAGCTGGGGTCAGCTCTCCTGGCTGTGCTCCCTCTCAGCTCTTGTGCACCTGCTCACAGGAGAGTCTGTCAAGGCCCTGCCTGCAGGTGAGCACTGCTCAGCACCAGCCAAGGTGTCACTGTGGTGTCAACATTATTCTCATAGCTCCAAAATGCAGCACTGCACCAGCTGCTAGGAGGAAAATTGGCTCTATTTGAGCTGAAACCAGGACAGCTCTACACCCACACTGTTGAATGGCAGAGATATTTGCCTTGCTTCCTTTCTGCTCAGAAAATAGACATATAATCTGGTGTGGAAATACAAAGGCAAAACTGTGTGTTGTGATAGTCACATCTTCTTCACGTCTCTTTCTTCACTGCTGTTTTAAACAGGCTTGGTTCTCAAGTCCCTCTAAAAGCTGTACAAAATAAAAAATTATTAACTTTATTTTATGTCTAAGGCTTGGTACAGTGGTCTGAAATTATTGTCAGAGATGGCTGTCATCCAAATTCACAGAATTTTTGTTCTTAATATTAACCAGTGGAAGTAAGAGGCTGGGGAGGGATTTCTCTCCATTGGCTGACTCTAAGCCCTGTCTGAAGTGGGATTACCTCTTACTGGTGCTGAAATGTCAAATTGCTGGGTCACCTGTGTTCTGTGTGCCTGTGCAGTGGAGGTGTCTGTCTGCCACCATTGGGCAGGCTCAGGGGGCTGAGATTTTGGCTCAAGTTTCCTCTGTGGCTTTCCCTTTTTGTGTTAATTACCTGCTCTTCAGCTCTCACTGCACCCTCCAGCAATTCTGTGTCCTGAATAACAACAAACAAGATGTGGTAGGAGTTCCTTTTTGAAGCAAATAATGAGAAATTGTATAACTATTGAGATTGGCTTAAATAAACTTTCTGAATTATTTAATTAATTACTTTGTGTCTGTGTTACAAACAATTTGTTATTCTTTTATGACTAACTGACAGTACTTTCATGGTTTCAAAATGAAATCTGGGCACACAATGCAACTTAAAAACATTTCTCTGCACTGAAGTAACAGTTTAATTGTTTCAGCTTTTCAGTGTTTATTTGCTTTTCTATTTGTTTGGGGGTTTTTTGGCTTGTTGTTTTTAAGAACTTTTTTTGTCATTACAACATACTGGTTTTGGTAGTTGAATTCAGTTTTCTATTGCTGCTTACAATTACTAAATCCCACCCTTTAACTTAACTGATGTTTTTTATACTCTGGACAAATCACCTTTTACTTCTGAATTATGAAGTTAGAGAAAAAGAACTCCAGTTTTACATTTCTGCAGCTATTTAAAAATGAAAATCAGATTGTCTGTGACTGCTGTATTAACATTTTAATAAGTTCCTTGCATATTCATGCAGTAGCTAGTCACATGGCATTAATCTGCATTTATGTGTGCAATTGGTGAGATTTATTTTTCTCTTGTTTCTGATCCTTCCTAACTTCATGTTTAAATGATCACTGAAATAATTAGTCATGATGCTCCTATCCTTAAGGCTTCAGTGAGCTCTTCTAAATATTTACTCCTTAGGTCTTCTTGTTAATTTATAATTTAGTGATTTAGAGTTTGTTCTTTCCAGCTTCATTGCTTCATCTGCTGCAGCTGAGAAACTCCATCCGTGTGCATGGTTAACTAAATGATCTCTGGGGCTCTCCAGCCAAAGAAAATGCCCCATGGCAGGAATCTGGAAAGCCAGTGATTCAATATTTGCCTTGTGTTTTCAGGAAAAATACAGTGCAAAAATGCCCACTGGAGTGACAGGGATGGATCTGGCCTGTGCAGGAGAAATGATACACAGCAATTGCTTGGGGTTAATTGCAGTGTAAAGCAGCACATAAAGATACCTTTGCATGTGGCATTTCCTGCCTAGTGGGAGCCAAATGATGGGGTACACACTGCTGGGAAGGGGTGGGCCTGTTTGAACCTCTTTATTTCCTCTTCCTACAGCAGTTCTGTCTCCAGTTTGCAGTGGAGGATTTGTGGGAAGGAGCATGGCTCATCTTTATCCACAGCCAACAGTGCAATAAGTGGTTACTGTTTGCTTGGTAGCTTCTTGTCTTTTTCAGTGCAGGAAAACATGCACAGCTCTTAAGACTAATCTCATTTTGGATCATTATTTCTTTCCTTTGCCCCCTTCTGTTCTCTTCCTCCCTTGTCATCTGTGTCTTGGTACCTTTTTCCTTTTCTCTCTCCACCTCCTGCTGCTCCTCTGCACTGACTGACAGCTTTGTTTCAGACACCTTTCCCCTGCTGTGGCTAAAATAAGCAATGATCTAGTTTTACAACTGCACTTAAATTGTGTTAGGCTTAGGGTTCTGAGTGCTTCATCTTTACCAGTGACTGTGTAGGGTTGTGTGAGCCTCCAGAGCACAGATGTGAGGGTTGGGAGCAGATCTCCTGCTCTGTCCAAGGAGTGTCCCAGTGGGAGGGAGCAGAATCATTCAGCTGGAGATGTGCCCACGTGGCTTTGGGCAGACTGGTTTGGTTCTGTAGGTCCAGCTCTAACCAGCTGTGCTTTTGGAAAGGGCTGATAAAACCTGCACTCACAGGGCTCTCCTCAGCCATGGCAGTGTCCTGTCCATGGATAGCTCACTCCATTTGAGTGAATATATGCAGGTTTGGGACTGTTTGAGGCAGAGGAGTGACGCAGAAGGAAGAAAATTATTATTGAAGAATATATTTTTGTCCCAGAAATATAAACCTCAATGTCAGCATGTGGGTGTTTGCATGTGTTGAACCCTTTGGGCTGCAATACATGCCACTTTTGTATGTCAGTGTTTCCAAATTGTTAGCAAAACCCAAGTTCAGTCTTCAGTTACCCCTCTGTGGTGACTATGAAAATTGAAGCAAAGCTTGAGTTGCCAAACATTTTATCTTTTATTTTCAATTACAACTTCAGTAGGAATCATTATTGTCAGCAAGTGTGGCTCATTTTTTTTTGTAATATTCAGTAGAATATTCAATACATTTTTAACTCTTAAGGTTTGCAGTAAGATGTTGATGATTATACTCTTGAAACTGTTAAGAATTGCATTAATGTATGAGACTTATGATTATCAGTTTCCTAACAACACTGTTAGGGGAAAAATCACTCCTTCACAGGATTCTTTCCCCTGCCTACTGACAGTACATTGCAGTAATTAAGATCATGTAGGTTTTTTATCAGCACTTTGTTGGTCTGATTTGTTCCATCCTACTTGTGGTTGATGGCAAATACAGCAGATTCAATTTAATAAATTAACTTTGAGATTTCCTTCTGATTAATTAGTAAAGTTGTCTAGCATTGCTTAAGTTGAAAGTAGCCTCTGCAAACAGAATTCCATACTGATGAGATCTGTGTAAACTTTAATTAATACCAGGATGGAAAACAGCAATGTTTAAAGCATCAATTTCCAAAGTTTTGCTTTTTCTATTTGGACAAAGTATGGTGATTTATTTAGTGGTATTGTGTGGCTTTTTCATTAAATTACCTTTAATAAGCAGGCTGCCTTCTCTGTTTTGTCAGCTTTTCTCTGTGTGTCTGATGGCTTTCACCTACAGCAAGGTATTTTTCTATCACTTTTTGTTCAAAAGGAAGCTTGGTGAGCAGTTGAGTAGGTGTTTTGAAAGCATCTTTACTCACAGTCTCCAGTTATCCCAGGCATCCCAAGATGATATCCTCTTATAAAAATGCACATTTGATCAGCTGCTGCTTTCCTTCTGTCTAATAAATGGATACTGCATTTTCCCCTGGCAGAAGTCATGGCAGGGGTGATTAACAATCTGTCACAGATCTGATCCAGTACTGGGATGAGAGCCTGCTGTGGTGGGTGCTGGACAAATATACAGTGGCCTTCCTCCACTTATAGCCTTGACATAGGACTTCTTGAGTTAAATATCTGCCTTGAAAAGAGATGGTGTTTCTGTGGCCCTATTAGAATGCAAAGGGAAAAATCTGTCTTTCTGATGAGATGATTTTGGAGTCTCTTATACCTGGAGCCTGACATTTTATGGTGTTACAGGTACAAGATGGTAAATGGGGGAATCAACTTGATAACATAAGGGACCTGCTTGTCCAAGCAGTGATTGGTTTTAGGCAACAAAAGGGTTAAGTATGTTGTAGCTGGAAGCTGGAGTTCATGTGAGGTGTCCTGCTGGTAGCTAAGCAATGAGCTTTCCTAAACTGTTGCAGGAGTGACCTCTGACTAATCCCCAGGTAAATGGGTTGCATAGTGCTGGCTCATCTCTGTGCTCCTCTGGAGAGCAATCTGTCATGGGTTTGTAGCATGTGCTGACCTCAGTTTTCTTCATTTGTATGTGTTGGGAGATATTACTGACAATTTGTTATCCTCTCACCTTTTGACATTTTTACAGTCGAGCTGTGTTTCCTGGATGTAATTATAATGGCAAGTGGTGCATTTCGTTAATTAAAAATAAAAAAGTACATCTTCTAGTCGTTAGAGTGTTGCAGAATGCTTTTACCAAGCTGTTGTTGAAGAGAAACAAAGATTCTTAAGAACTTGAGCTGTTTTGGAGTGGTTGAATTTGCAGCTGGAACAGACTCATGTGAATTCAGGTTGTGAATAATAATGTTGTTTCATCTTTGCTTTGCACATTCAATGAGCAGATGCTGAAGTTCTTTACAGAAGAGATCAGCATCCTTACTTCCATTTTACAAGTTGAAGCAGACATGGGGATTGGGAGGGCAGCTTTGGTGAGTTCACCAAGGTGGCAAATACAGGGTGTTGAGCCCCTGAATCAGAAGTCTTGGTCCCCTGTCTACTGACTTGATGACACCAGCTTGACAATAAAATATGTGAGAACAGAGTACCTAAGTGCTAGTACAGTTCAGTTCAATGCTTTCAGGGTACAAAAATAAGCAAATGAGCTGCATTTTTCACCTCCTCCTTTCCTGCAGCATTAAGGGGTCTCTGTGCCAGGTAACATCTAATACTGAAGGTTTCATGTTTCCAGGCACTTCAAAAGCCTTCCCAAAGCCTGTCTCCTCCTCTAATACTGGAGTCTCAATTTCTGCTTGTGTAGAAGACAAGGCAGAGGTGGTGTGCTGTGGCCAGCCCTGGATCAGCCCAAGATTGGTCCCAGGCACTGAGCTTCCTGGCCCTGTGCTCAGAACATCCTCTTTTCTCCAGCAGCTAAAGACATCAGGGAGAAGTGCTGTTAGGCTTTAAAAAAAAAAAAAAAACAAGTTAAACTGGAAAACTGGAAATATATTTAGAAACAAGATTAAAGAACGTGGTTTATTAAGAACATGGACTGATGTTTCATGCTTATTAAAAGTGAATGCTTTTACAAAGGATCAATTTAGTGCTTAGTCAGGGGTGATTGTTATGACTCAAGGTTGCAGCTGAAGAATTCTCTGAATTGTTAATGTGTGGCATCTGTGAAGACTGGGTTGTGTCAGAGCATGTTAGATCCAGGTAGTCAGGATAAAGCAATGGATACAGCATGTGAAGGTGGAGCAGACACAGAAATGTGGCTGCTGTTCTGTGCTTGCTTCTGGGGCAAAGCACTTGTAACTCACTTTTTCTTTTGTGTTCTTTTGCTATTTGCCCATCACGTCGCTACAGAATGGTTCGGAGCACTCCAGTCTCTGATAATCATCCTTGGCTCTTATGTATGCACTTTGCACATTTTGGCTGTTCTACAGACCTTATCTTGTTAATCCACACACCAGCCCTTTGAGAGTGGAACAAATCAATTCCCTGTGTCAGGCCACACCTTTTGGGATGTGCCAATACAAGTGAATTTGGAGGCTTCAGCACTGGGAACGTGGCTGTGGTGTGGTTCTGCAGGGAGAGAGGGGCTGTGCCTGCTGTTCAAACAGCACTGCAAGAAGGAAATTTGGGAAATGAAGGGAAGCCAGAGCACTTAACAGTCTGCCTGGTTGCAGGGAAGGTGCCCTCCCAGGGAGAGCAGCTGCAGAGAAGATGGCAAGGTGTGCTTGTGCAACGTGGGCTTGGAAGCAGTTGGAAAGTAAGAGGATAAAGCAGGGGAACTTTCTCATTTTAAGGAGGCCACTAGCCAAATCCACAAACAGGGGATGACAGAATTTATTTAAGGCTGTGAAGAACTCTGTGATTAAAATAGTTTATTGGGAAGGTTGATGAAGGGCAAGATGTTGCCTCCTGCCCTCGATGTGAGAGGTGCTGGGAAGGCAGCCCAGAGCTGGCTGCTGCTGCTTTCCATCAGTCCAAGAGCATTAGAAAACTGCTGAATGAATTCTTGTTTGTTTATTTATTTATTTATTGAACAGTTAAATTACTCCTGTTTGAAAAGCAAATCCTGGGTTTGTAGAGCTGCCAGGTTTTAAAATGGCTTCTAGCAGATGCTGCCTGCCCTGGGCTGAGTTTCAAAGGCCTTTGCACTGAAGGAGTGCAGCTGAGCATGCACAGCCTTGTTTGCTGCCACACAACACTGCCCTTAGGCAAAGGTGAAGCTAAATATATTGCACTGACTTGTGTTAAACCTCCCAGCACTGGTGGGTTTTACAGCTGCCTTTTGTATTAAGATAAAGTGGAGAAGCAATTTTGGTCTTCTAGAAAAACAAGTAACTGTAACAGTGGGAGCATCACAGAAAAGTGGAGCACAGCTGCCCAAAAAATGAACCTGGGACCTACTGTGGCAGGGGACTGGGAGGACAGGTCTTGAGGAAAGCACAGGCTGGTGAGTCTGCAAGAAAAAGCTAAATCCTTGTATCACTCCAAAACCACGTTTTGTGCTGAAAAGAGAAGAGTGTCCTGGAGAAAAAATGCAGCTATGTTTTGGTTTCAAGTTTACAATCACTGGTAATTTTAGGAAGCACTATTTATTTCAGCATTTATTGGAATCAGACATATTTTTAGTGAGCCTTCAGATGAGTTGTGCAAAACCTTGTTCATCTTATACCATGGATTTGTCTTGTTGGTGCTTCATTCTTCTGCCTGCATTCATCATCTGTGCATCCTCTCTGCTGCCTTGGGAGATGCCAGTCCCCTGGAGACAGGGCTCCCTTCAGCCTGCAGGGACTGGCCACCTGTGGCTGGGAAGCTCTTTCCTAAATTTCTTAATGAGTTTAATCAAGCTGCTTTCTCTGAAGCTCACAAAACATTCAATACTGCAAAGAACTCTTGGTTGTCTATTGATACCTGATGAAATCTGCTGGGTTTCACAAGAAAGGAGTTCAGATTTTTTTTCTGTGGATAATTATTCCAAGACTGAATGGGCTGTTTGGAATATGTGGAGTATTAGATGTATTTTTCTATTCTTTGATTCTGTGATTCCTATAACAGCAGTAGTTCTAAGTTATTTGGGGACATCAGTAAAGCAGTTACAGTGATATTTAGCACTTCCACACTGATTTAAGTGCACTGTGTAAACTTTATTTATTTTGGCTTTGTTACCAGTGCCTCATGGTGAGGGAAATGATCATTATTAAACAGACTTTTTAGTGATGCTGTCAAAGATCTGTGAATGTTCTGACTGTAGATACTGCAGGTTATTTTGGTCATATGCTGTCACAAATATGCAATGGGGATGCTGAGAGATTGATTGCAAAAATAGGATGTTTACTTTGGTCAGAGTTTTGTTTATACTGCTGGAGACACTAAATCATGTCAGCTGCATATATGTTTGAGTATCCTTGAGTGGTTTGGAAATGTGCTTTAAGGTGTAAAACATGAAATATAGGTTAAACTAAGTTTTTGTTGGTCGTTAGTTAATCCTGTGTCTCTCAGAGAAGCTGCAACTGATGAAAAAACAGCAAGATTTCAAACCTGCCAGCATTTCAGAATGACTCCTAGCTGACCTTTCAGCAGTGTCATTAGTTTTTAAGTTATTTTCTTGGGTTGGATTTCCTGCTGCCATAATTCAGCTGTAGGATGGCAAAGCACTGAGTTCCTTTTCTGTCTTTGATGGGCACGACACACGTTGGTGTTAGTGGTACCTGTGTGTGTGTGCTGAGAACAGGATCTCTCCCAAATGTTCCCTGAGTCACAGGTTCCTTCCCCAGCAGTTTGTCAGGTACTTTGATCATTGAAAATTCACTGTTTTGAAAATGTAAAGCCATGTCGGGCTTACAAGTCTATCTTATCACCACAGAACTGCAGTAGAAGAACAGTAGTGAGATAAAGAAGACCAAACTGTCACTTCTAGGTTAAATAAAAGCTATTTATTGTGTACTTGCATTGAGGCAGTTGGGGATTTTAGTTTTTGAAGATCACAGGATCAGGTCTTTAGCAACAGTCTGTGCTGTTTTGAATTAAATAAAAATGAAATGGTCATATGGGGTTGATGCCTTTACCCATAACCTAAACCTGTTATTGCAAAATAAAAGAATAAAGCAGCAGCAACTCCACAAGTGGAGGAAAAAAAGAAAAGCCAGGAGATGTAATTAATTAACCTTTTAGCACTGAGGCAGTGAGAGGGGAAGATGTCCTGAAGGTGGTGGCCTTCAAACCACCCTGACAAGAAGCTTCCTTAGAAACATCAGCATCTTGGCAGTGTCCTCAAGGTTAACAAACACAGATGGTTTAGGATCAAAGGCAAAGTAAGTACTGATGCTCTTCTCATCAAATTGCCCTGTTATTTGCTTTCTTCATTATATATTAAGGATATTGCACTCTGATCTTTTCTGCCAATCTCGTCTGTGTTATGACATGGAGACAATTCAACTTTGAAGTGGTTCATCACAGACAAGCATTTCAAAGTCCATATCAGAATCTTTTCAAATCAGCTGTAAATGATACAGTTTTTCCAGGGATTGATGCTGGTAGCTTGGGTATAGATGGATTGATAGGAGTATTGAGGTTGATGTCAATAGTTTCTGTATTCCTTTTGCTGTCAGTAATTTTGTATTCCTTTTGTTCATTTTCCCAAGTTGATGTTTGTGTGGGGGATGTGCTTATATACATTTATTTAACATTATTTACTGTGGAGTCATGAGTGAAAGCCAAGATCAAGTGATACATCTGATGCATCAGTCATAGGAAGCAAAATAAATCACAAAAAAAGTGTTGTGCTTTGATGATTCAATCTAATAGCTTTGGGCTTCTTTAATCCTCTCTGAAATGCTTATTGATAAGAGAGGTTTTTAACTTCTAGTGTTCCTGCTTCAGAGAGAGATTTTCAGTTGGTCCAGAAGAAGAAGGTAAACAAAGATATCTGTAAGGATTTTTCAGTCTGTATGTCTTGGTTATCCTGATCTGTTTGGACAGTTTGCTGTGGAAGTGATGACTTTGATGCAGTAAGCTGTTTTGGTTTTTGTGGGAAGCAGCTTAAGTGGGTGCAGTGATCTTGAATGAAAATTGTTTGAAAATTGACAACTCTGCCTTTAATATTACCAACTTTGATGTTGAATTCTTGCACTGGTTTTTCTTTTTTTTTTTTGCCTCAATTTTTCCACTGGTCAACTGAAATCATTAAAAGCTGCCCTGGATAATGACAGCTGTCAATGGTTGGTCAGTGTTGTTGCAGCTCTCTGTACAAATTGGAGGTGCCCAGTGACAGTCTTGCTCTTGCTTCCAATATATCTGACAGCTGTGACCTCCTGAGAGTAGCAGTTCCTCCACACTGAGCTCTTCTGAAAGCATTTACTGTATCTTTTTATAAAATACAGAATTTCAAGTATCCAGTGTTATAAAAGCATTGCATTAAGACACATGCTCATCCTCAACAAAGGGTTTTTTCACCTCTTGAGAGCAAGGTGATGTTTTTAAAACCACTTGCTGGTTTCCTGTGCATTGTCATTTCATTCATAATCTGCAAAACCCTTTTCTGTATGTAAGGCATCTCAAGACAGTTTGCAGCACTCTGTCTTCCTCAGTGCTGAACCTTCTTTGAGCAGAAACTATCTTCAGTGTTAAATTTTGCAACGTTTATTCAAAGCATAAGAAGCCCCTGTTGCTATGCAGGCTGTAATCTCAAGCTTGCAGGAACTAGGTAAGACTGCATCTTTTCTATTTTGGCACTCTGACGGTGAATTTCCTCATAAACATACTGCCTGTCAACAAAATTCTGTATAGATAAAGTAAAATTGTCTTTAAAAATTACCAGCCTATGCAGAAATCTGGTTCTCATTATTTTTTATGATAGAGAACATTTTAAATTACCAGTTAGGTATTCCGTAGTGTGTCCTCATTCTTGTATTTATCAAGAAATAGCTGTTACCCTCACATGATTCCCAAAGTATAGCCTGAGAGAATTTATATAGAAGATTTCTGCACCTCTGCTATTGCAAGCAATCTCAGCCTATCATTTCACATTTCAGCTTGTGAAGTGTCTGGGCCTGTCATCTCAAAATGGCACTTTTAATGTAGTTTTGTCATTCCTTTGTTCTTCTGCTGTTCAGAAACAGCAAAAGCAGAATGTGATCCTGACTGATGCCTGAACATAAACGTGCATCACAGTGATGGAGTTCTGTGTGCCAGGATCTGATTGCTATCTGTCTTTGGGGGGAAAAGGACTCCTCCACCTCTCATCTCCCAGACTGCTTGTCTTCATTTCTGTTTGCAAAAGCATAATTAAAATGTTCCCTCCATTCAGAAGTGATACTAATCTTAAAATCATCTATTTGTGTGTTTTATGCAGAGCAAAAACTGCAAGAAGATGAAGTATTGCATGAAATGAGGCATCTGCCTGCAAAGTGGTGTCACACATAAAGCTGTTGCCCTACTTACTTGTTTCATTGACTGAAAGTTTTAATTATAGCTTTTTTCTCTGACTGGCGACATGTTAAGTATTCAAAATGTCAGGTCAAAGGTCAGGGGNCACAGGAATATAATAATGGATCCCTTATTCCTGGGCACATGAGTGTGTGCTAAGGAGAAGAGTAGTCTTCATATCTTATGACATGGGAGAAAGAAACTCTGGCTAATTCTTCAACAGTATTCTTAAGGAGAAATTATTTCAGACTCATTTTTTGATTACTGTCTTTGTAAAAGTGGAACTCCTGAGAAGAGACTAAGGACTGTAAAACCAGTGTGTGTTTTCTATGCTCCCACACATGTCCTTCAGGAATGTGACGGTTAGAATGAGACATCTTTAATTCCATGTCCTTTCTTGGCAAAAGAGCTTGTTTTTTATTGACAGTTTTGTCAGAAGTCTGAGTGAGTTTGTATTCCTTCCTTTTCTGAAAGCTTTTTGTACTTTGAGAACTAAAAAACCATCAGAGGATCCATTTCGTAGATGTGAGGTTCCTCAGTCTTCATATATTTAATGATATTTAATACATGAAACAGCTGGTGATCTACAAATGAAAAGCTCGTTATGTTGTTGCCTATCTCCTGTGTTAGGCAGTTCCTGAAATCAGACCAGAAGTTTCATCTTTTAGAATGGCATGGGGTTTTCTTTTTTTCTATTTGAAAGAGCACAGGGGAAAAAAGGAGAGAATGGTGCCAATCCTGTGAAGAAATGGTTGGTTTTGACTCACTGCAGGAACTGTCTGTGGGAGAGGAAAATTGTTTGTTGCTGGTTGTCCCATTTAGGTGTGGATTTTAGACATTTGCTTGGATTTCTCCTGCATCCTGCTGCTGCTCCATTTGAGCAGGAGGATCCAGATAACTCCTGAAGCTTCCTGAGCCACAGGCTCTCTCCCACACATCTCTGTCTCCCATGAGTGAACTCTGCGAGGGGGAATGGGGAAGAAACAAGAGTGTTTCTTCTTCATTTTCCAGCTGGAAATCTTAATTGTTCCTGCAAGCCATCCCAGGCACACAGACCTCTCTCAAGATCCTGCAGAGAGGCTTGGTGGCCACTGTCCCATGAGGTCTCATCAGAGGGAGAGATGAGACTTGTGGCATCTCTGTCACCTGGACTGCACATCCTGGGTTATCAGCTGGATACTTCTGCTTTCCCACGACCCTCCCACTGGGGCTGACAGCTTGGTGTGCATGGATGTGAGAACTGTGCTGTAGTCATTCACACCTACTGCATGTGTGACATGCCAGTTGAGAACATGAAATTAGGTTGCTTTGATCCTCTTAACACTTTGCTATTAAATTTAAAGCAGCACTCAGCCATTCTAAGTAAATTCTTTTTACCAAAATGTGGCAGCTCTGCCTCAGCTGGTACCTTAATTTGGTTAGACAAACACTGCCTTGGCTGTCCCAGGGATGGGTGATGGAACCAGAGGCTCCTTCAGCCTGTGGCTTTGAGCAGCACCATAAGAGCTGTGCTCTTATCTGAGGGCTTGGCATTGTTTTTGAAGATACGGTAGCACCTTGAGAATTGCAGCAGGGTCTGTAAATAGTTGTTACCCAGAGCCTGTGTCCACAGGTGATTAACTGGACCTAAGTCAACAGTTATTGTGGGCTCTTGTCTAGTGTATAGTGCCCTCATATTTGATGAGACTTAAATTGGTTTGATTTGGCAGAATAGGTCAGTTGACGTGGATGATGTTTGTATCCATGACCACACAAACCACTCCTCCCTTGGAGAGAGCAGGTGGTCAGTAGTTCCATCAGAGACCACAGTAAAGCAGTGCAGGACCAAATTGATTTGCTGAGAGTGGTGTTTAACTCCAGAGTGGGAGATAGAGATGGTCACCATTCTTCTGCTGGGTGGGGAGGCCTGGCCAGGCACCCGAGGTGTCTGAGGTCCCTCTGGGGTTGTCACAAACATTGACATCATCCTGGGAGGGAGAGGGGAAGGGAGGAGGAGGAGGAGGGGCTCTCACCTCTGGGGCCATGGTGCATTAGAGGCCATGCTGAGGGACATGCACACAATCCTGTTTCCTTTTGGGGCTGGTGGTATGTTGGGGGTACCAATGTAAGCATGACATGTAACACCCATTTGAGACAAAATCACCAATTTTTATGGTGGACAGGCCAAACACAGAAAAGGAGCCCTTGTAATTTATACATGTTTGATAAATAGCTTCATTATTTCATCAGCAGGGTTTTTTTTATCATCCCAGAAACAGAATCAAGATCTTCTGCCAGACCTTTAGGCTACAGAAACCATAGGTAGTTTTTCCACACATATGTCTTTAATTTCCCTGCACAGCATCTCCTGATGCCATTGGCAGGCCCTGCAGACTGTCACTGTGCTGCCTGAACATGGAGGTGCCTGAAGTGTCATTCACAGCTCCTGTGCTGTGAGGACAGCCTGCTCTGTACCTTGGCTGTGCTCTCTGCGTTCCAGCCCCAGCTCTGTAAAGCTTTGGGGGAAAGTTTTATTCCTCCTTTTTACTTCTTTTCATGTTAGTGTGTAAAACAGGATTAAGCTTACCCAACTCATATGAATACATCAAAATTCCTTTTATTTTAACTTAATTTGCTTTGAAAATGTAAAAGCTTTATAAAGCACGTATGGTCTTTATTTTAAAAGTTTCAAGCTCTATTAATGTTAATTTTTGTGTTATTTTGTAGTGTGTTGTTTATTCATATATTTGGGTTTATGCACAGAGTTCTCTTTGAGTTGAGAGAAAATTGTCTCGGGAGCAAATGGAAATTATTCTTTTTTACAAGAGAAAAAATTTTTCACAACAAAGGGACTGTCTTCACTCCGGAGCTGCTGTCTGTGTCCTGAACAGCCATGCTTGAATTTTTCAGATTCAGAACAATTCTGGGATAAGCTGGTGATTAGAGCAGAGGGATGAAAGGTTTCTGTGGCTGACTCTGCTGTTGATTTCTCCCTCTGTAAGATGCCATTCATGATCTTTACTAATGACCACTGGTAATTTAGTGGAGCACTGTACCACAAGACTCTGGAGAGAAGTAGCTGCAGAAACACGTAGTGAAAAGCAGTAACAGATCCTTTGCCATAGCCAGGTTCTCCAAAGCAGCTCTGCTGGCTGGCTGGACTGTCACAGCAGATCCATGCTGGAGGAACATCCTGCTGGCAGGCAGCTGGGTAACTAACCTGCACTTACCTTTTGCTGTGCTGCTAACATTTATGGTGGGGAGGTTGTTGCCAAGCTGTGGATGCAGAGGATAAGTGTCCTTGAGAGAACAGCTGGGAATTAACTCGTGTTTGTGTTTCAGAGATGAGAGAAATCAGTCAATCATTGTCAGTGGGGAGTCTGGAGCTGGGAAGACTGTCTCTGCAAAGTATGCCATGAGGTACTTTGCCACGGTCAGTGGATCTGCCAGTGAGGCCAATGTGGAGGAGAAGGTTTTGGCCTCCAACCCCATCATGGAGGTAAGAGAGCTGCTGCACCAAACCCCACCCTCCAGCTGCAGTTATTACTGGGACAGACATAACCATTCAATGGAGAGAGCAATCCATACTTCTTAAAAACACATTTATAAATATACGTTAAAATTCTGTGTTTAATCCGTTTACAAGGAGTTGATTTAGGTGTCATTTTGGTAACATTTATGAAAGTCTGAGAGAAGATGGGAGGTGACATTTCAATATTGTTAATGTGTTTCACATAAAGTAATTTTTATGTGAATACTGCTTCAAGTCTCTTCAGCTTTGTAACTGGTAGTTCCCAGGCTGCTGGCCAAATGCAATTGGAGAAGACTGTTTTTTTGTGTATCCAAAAGTGATAAAACTGTTGATCTTACCCACCAAAGAGGTACACAGTGGGGGCCAGTAGATTGTGCACTCTGAAAGGAGGTAAAGCAAATGTTAAATTTTAGGAAATCAAATTAGAAAAGAGACTGAGGAAACAAAGTTGCATGGGATGCACGCAGTTTCTTTCAGAGGGAAAAAAACACATTGGAAGACAAAATAATTGCTATAATTAGCTCAGACTCATGTTTCAGTTCTGGAAATTGTTGTAACCAACTGTAATCAAGTCCCAAAGCTATTTGCTTTGGAGGGCAGGTGCTGGCAATAGACTTTGAGAGGACATGTACAATTCCTCCTGCTTCAGGGTCTGTATTCTCTGGGAAGCTCAGGAGAGACTAATTCTGATGTCACAGCCAAGCAGAAAAGATTTCTTAGACTTATCTGAACTGTTTGTCATGTCTTTGCCTACATACGTAGATTCAAGTTGTGGCTGAAGTTAAGGAACTTTGTTGAGAAATGATTCATCAGAGAGGAAGTCTTGGGGGAATTTCTGCAGGGAAGTAACTCTGTCCATAGGCACACACATACTCATGCTGTGAACAGCCTAGGAAAATGCTTTAGGACCACTGATGCCTTGGTGGATGTTGGGCATCTCTCTGCAGAATGTGAAAGAAAGATCATGAGTAAATAGAGTGCATCCAGTGAAATGTGACGTGCAAAATGCTGCCATTGTTTTTTTCCTCAGGTATTTTAAAAAATGAACTGTGTTTTATTCCTCCTTTCCTCCTGGCATGAGGAGTTCACGATCCTCAAACTATAGCTGCCCCATCACAGTTGTGTGTGTCTGTCACAAGGTAATTGTGCCTGGTTTGTGGTGCTGTGTGGTGTTTGGAAATCCCTTGTGTGGGATAAAACAAGCTGTGCTGTGCTGGGCAGTGACTCATCCCCATGTCCAGGCTGTGCCCTGGGGAGCAGTGGCAGTTGTGTAGGTGTGAGCTGAGCCCAGAGAACATCTTGCCCTGCTGCAGTGTTTGCAGGAGGTGCCACGTCCTGTCCAGGGCTGTGCTGACATCCTGTGTGCAGCTGATGGCTCGGGGTGCTGAGTCCCCCCTGCCCTGCCCTGCCCTGCCCTGCCCTGCCCTGCCCTGCTACCAGCTGTCCTCACCATCACCCTCCAGCTCTGGTGAGGGGCTCTGCAGGACAGCTCTGTGCCTGGCTGTTTGCTGGGTGAAATACAAACTCTGCAGGTTTCCCTGCATTGCTTCTTTTGTTTGGTCTCCAAGCCTAAAGCAAACATTCTGCTCTCAGTCCTCGGGCCCCACCTCCCAGTCAGTGGCCATCAGCTCACCACTGATTATCTGAATTCATTTCCAAAAGCAAGGAAGTTTAAGTTGAGGGCTAAAAGAGCTTCCCATCTCTACCTTTTTTCATTCACTAAAAATCAGCAGTGGTGCTTTATTTTTATTTTCTAGGGATAACAATTTTGTGAACATGGGCATATCTAAATACATATTTCAGTTGCTTTAAAGATTATTATAATTGGACAGAAGTTATCCTTTTAACTTCCAACACTTGAACTTTAAATTAGCTTTAGAGTGAAAAATTTGATGTTGAGACAGACTCTCATGATAGCATAATTAATGTTTTGAATTCTTCAACTGATAAATCAGTAGAAACACAAATTGACCCATATATTTTAGGAAGAAAATGAGTACTTCATTTTACAAACTGGAAGCTCCTCATTTGCTAAGCTGACTGTAAAATCTTAGGAGCAGAAGGTAATTTTATTTTTAAATTTCTATTTGGACACTCTAAACATCAGTATTTTATGAGCTACCATCACCTTATCTTAGCCTTCCAAATACTCAGTTAATGTCAAGAGGTAACTGTACATTTCTGGCAACTGTTTAAGTGACTACTTTTGTAGTCAATAACTACATGCAATTTTCCTCTTGCAAATGTAAAAATCGATAAGTCTTAAAACACATCTTTATATGTAATTTCCTGCCCTCATTCTTTGTTACCCTCTGTAGCTATGCAAATAGTACAGCTTTGTATGTATTCAGGCAAGCAATCTGATAATCCTAAAGACTGTGTTTTTATCAGTAATACCTTTCAAAGGAATGATTGCTTTCTGAAATACTGTAGTATTACATTGCTACCACCACCAACAAAGTAAATCACAGTAGCACTGATTTTCTTCTTTCAAAAAAAACACAGGAGTGCAGTTGGAGTACATTCAGTTTGAGTGAATGTGATGTTTCTTAGAACTGCAGAGATGCAGTTTGTTCCTAGATCCTTTCCAGCAGCTGTCCATCTGATGCCCACTTTGACATCTGCTCTGTTGGGTGTGCTGCTGCTCTCATGGGGTTTCTGACAGCCTAATCCCCCTTTCCAGGCTGTGCCAGCTGGCACTGACCCATTCACTGGCCTTCTGCTTGCACATTTGGGATACTCAGCAGTGCTGCTTGCTCTCATTTGTTTTCCTCAGGTTTTTTTCAGTACAGAGTTCCAGTGGATGGCTGCAGGGGCTGGGAGAGTTGGACACAGGTACAGTGGTGCACTTAGGGCTTAGTAACACACACACAGTGCCATGTGATGAGGGGCAGTGTGCTGCATCCCAGCTCTTCCAAATGCCATTCCTTTTGATACAGAGATACCTTTAGGAATTGTTTAGAAGGTGAATTGCTGTATGTAGTCTAAAACATGGTCTGACTGAGAAGAGAAAATGCTTTTCTTTGAAGTTCAGCATGTTGTGATTTGCATGCCTTTAATTCTGATGTATCCAGCTGGTGCTAGTTGTGGGGTGAACCCTAATGCTGATGAGGTGAGGTAAAATTGCACCATGTAGGATCCACAGTCGTTATTTGCCCTGGGCATCCCAGGACATGTAATGTAGAGGAAATGCACAAAGTATTGTTTGTTGTGTGTGAAGCTGTATTGAATTAATCTGAGAAAGCTCAGCATGAGGCAGGGCAGCACTGAGGGCTGTCTCTGGGTCAGTATCCAAGCTGCTGTGGAAAGGGTTCAGTTTCACGAGTCTGTACATGTAAATTTTTAGATTATGCTCAGGCACACAGTAAATATTTTCAAATTTTATATTTGCAGAAATAGTTTGGAAGTATGGGGATTAGAGAGTAATAGTAATGATGAACTGTTAGCCAGGCAGAACAGAGTGGGCTGTGGGTTTATAATAGGTAGACTTTCAAAAGTTGCTAGTACTATAGATGTATGTGTACACCTACCTATATAAATATATCCAGGTGAAATAATTCTTACAGTTTTACTAAGTCCTTGAAAGAAATCTGTGTGTATGTGAGCTTTCTGCTAGACTCTTTATTTCCTTTTGAAAGACTTCCAAGAACAATAAAGGATTTTTAGCTGTAAAATTAGACTATGTGGAAGTGAAATAATTGCTAGGAATATCAGCTCCCAGTCTTACATTAATGAAATAATTGTATTTTGATGTAACTTGTTGACCAGGTGGAGACTGTTCTTCATTAAATTTTTGATTCTTTTTAAACCAGGACACCATTAATGTTGTTAAGTGTTTATGAGCCATGTAGATGTTTAAATAGATGTGATAATTTCTACAAGCTGTTTAACTTTTACAGTATTCCCTTTTTTTCAGTCTATTGGAAATGCCAAAACTACCAGGAATGACAACAGCAGTCGCTTTGGTAAATACATTGAAATTGGTTTTGATAAGAGGTATCGAATCATTGGTGCTAACATGAGAACTTACCTCTTGGAGAAATCAAGAGTGGTGTTCCAGGTAATACTGATGTTTCCTCTCCATTTTGTTATGTCATCCTTGCACCAATCCACTGTCCCATACTTCCTCTCCATCTTTGCCTACCTTGTAGTCTAGAGCTCAGTAAAAATGGATTTGTCCTTGGCTGGTTGCCTAAAGGTACAAAAATAGTAATTATGGTTTGTACCATGTGGGGATGTTACATGAAGAGCTGTTGTATATTTTAAAAGTAAGAGACAGTTCTAGCACATGGTGTAGTTGGAAGAGAGTATTTTTCATTTCTTTTTGGTTTGAAGGTATGGAATTTAGAGTGCTTAGGTTCAGAATTACGGTGTTGGTCATGAATCATCACCTTCTGAGCTGTGTTTGTCCTTCATTTTAAAATTTAAGCTTTGCCTGGGCAGGGAAGGTACTCCCTTTACCAGCTTACTGTAAATGCTGAGGCAAATAGTGTTAGTTATTTTTGGAAATGAAAAACTTCTGAGTATGATAATTTCACTCACCTACAGAATGCTGATCTATTATTAATAGTAATCTACAGTTCTGAAAAGTAAAATCATACTTTCTTTTTTTTTATGAAAATGTCTGCATGCTTCTCGCTGTTGAAAATGGATTAAACTAAGAAGGAAGAGAGAGATGCTGATTTATCTTCCTTTTTTCCATGTGGCTTCTGTGTTCTTAATGTATTGCTAGTGAAAGCATTACACATAGTAACTCATTTCTGCTCATGGTTGTTTCTGCCACTTTTAACGTGGTGCAAAATAACAAATTCCTTTCTTTTTAAAGGCAGAAGAGGAGAGAAATTACCACATCTTTTACCAGCTTTGTGCCTCTGCAGCATTGCCCGAGTTCAAAACGCTGCGATTAGGTATGACGTTCACATTTGTTATGTTGTGTGATTGTAGGGACAGAGCAGCATCTCTGAGCTTTTTGAGCCAAAGATCCAAATGAAGAATTGCTGGCTTTTAAATTCTAAACTTTTAAACCTTCAAGTACTAAAAGGTATTGAAAATAACTAAGATTACAGACCTTGGGCTTTGTGGTTTTCTGATAAAACAAAGGTAACAGATTTGTTTATTCAGCATACTCTAATACACTGCAGTTGCAATCAATAGGACTTACTGTGTCCTGGAGGGTGAAATTCTTTTCTCTTAGTTCTTTAAAACCTTTTTTCCATTGTTCCAGCCACTAGAGAATTTTATCCTTTCTGGTATAAGCATCTGAAAAGCTTATTTTGCATCTGCATAATTTTACATGGGCTGTTAGCAACAATTACTTTACAATCTCTGCTAACCTGGTGATCAAAAAGCAGATGAGGGAATTTTTTTTTTTAATCAAATTAAAATGTTGATATAAGAAAGGTTTCTCATTTGACAGGAGTTGGTGCTTTGTAAAAGAAAAGCATGATGATGTCCTTAGATAGACAATCATGTCATCATTTTAAAAATTCAGTATAAATTGCAGTGCTTCCTGTATATTTTTAAAAGTCAGTTTCAGAGTAGGAAAACTGCACAGCCTGTGCTGGTTTCTGAAATACCATTCTGGTTTTAGAGTGTTTCTCTGCTCTTCTGCACCACCCTGGCACATTTAGGATTCACATCTGCTAACACAGGAAAGAAAGGAACTGATGTAATTATAACTGAAGAAGCCATTTAGCAGACTTTTCTTTCAGCATTCTTGGAACCTTAGCTGAGCAGAAGAAAAGGAGTCTGTTAGTGCAGCTGGAAGCATGGCCAGTGAAACCATAGGAATTTACACAGGAGATGTGCTGGTCTCCCAGTGGAGCCCAGTGCTGTCCCCAGAGCAGTATGAGGCTCTCTCTTCTCCAACCTCAGTTTCTCAGCCTGAATGGATCACAGATACTCATAAGGCTGAGCCAGGCCATAAATTAGAAAAGAGAAGAAAATGGGCAAAATATAATATCCTGATGTAGTAGTAGCATGGTAATGTCTGTAACATAATTCCAAAGTGCTGCTGCTGTCAACTCTGTGGCTACTGTGTAGGTGATTGGTTCAGGCTTGGAGAGTAACTGCTTCCAAAGTGATTATTCCACAATTGTGGAAGTCTAAACTGAGGTTAGATAGAGAATATGCTTGAGGACCTACTGTGAGAACCAGGTAGCTTAAAGAATACTTACTTGCACAGTTAAATCTTGAAAAAAATGCTCTTTAGAATAAGTGTGTCTTGTGAGCCAGAAGGCGAAAATATACATATGTCAGATCATGGATTCTGCCAAGAGCAACTTAATCATGGCACAGCTTTACAGATGTGCTGTGAATTTCTGCATCTGTGTGTGTAAAACATTTTTTTTTTTTTAATATTACAGGGAATGCAAATTTTTTTCACTATACGAAGCAAGGTGGAAGCCCTGTGATTGATGGTGTTGATGATGCTAAGGAAATGATGAACACCAGGCAGGCCTGCACTTTGCTAGGTAAGTGGTAAAATCCCAGTCAAATCCTAAATCTAAAACACTAGCAAGTGTTTTCTGTACTATTTGTGTATATTTTTTTCCTATTCTGTTGTGTTTAAGACCAGGAGAATTTGATATACTTTGGGACTGAGATACTTGCATTGCACGAAGAAGGTATTTAAATTGTAGCAGAATTATAAATCTAAGAGGAGCACACATTATGTGAACATAAATGGTGGATTCCCTGGGTGTAGCATATACAGTGCTGGAGGTCACTGACAAAGCACTTTGAAAGAGCAAATTAAATGATTCATTTTAATGGATTATTTTTTTTTTCATTTGATTGTAAAACGCTTTTGATAGAAGTGGAGCCAATTAGAACTGTCAAATGTCAAAGTCACACACAGCAGTCACTGTTTTTCTCTCCTTAATAATTTATTTTTTTTTTGTCAGCTGCAGCTCTCTCCGTTCATTTTTTTTCATCCTTTTCCAGGGATTAGTGATTCCTACCAGATGGGAATTTTTCGAATCCTTGCTGGCATCCTTCACTTGGGCAACGTGGAGTTTGCATCTCGGGATTCTGACAGCTGCACTGTTCCTGTGAGTAGCAGATCAAGGGCATGGTCTGCACTCTGACAGGTCTGCCTTCTGCTTGTTTGCAGGGACCTCTTCTGAAAACCAGTGAAATGGAAATGGGTTTATTTCCAATTTGCTAACATTTTCAGGTTTTTTGCAAGTAGATTCAACTCTCCTCAGTTTAGAGGCTTTAGACAGTATTCTCTGTATTGTGACATTGGTATACAATTATAACTGTAATTGATCTGTCCTAGAAAAGTCTAGTAGGCAGGGTAGCTTTGAAGTCCTGAGCAGGTGTCTAGATCTTTATATTCCTACATTAATACCTTCCCTGCACACAGTAAATGCTTTGCCAGATCTTTTTTTATTTTTTTGACATGAAATGCCAGAATGCCCTAAATAATGGCAAAATAAATGTTTTGCAAAGTCCTCTGGGATGTCTAAACATGAGCATAGGATATACAGATATGTTTTGTGTGACTCAGATCTAAGTGTCATGGTCTCATCAGTTCTTTTTTGCCTTGGAGATCAGCAGCAAGGACTGATAGTCTGATCTGAAAAACTGTCTTCATTGGTGAGGGCCCATATTGTGGAGATGAGAAACAGAACAGTTCTGGCTGGTCTCTTCTTTGGATTCAGAGTGGCCAGTTTCTCCTTCTGCCTCTCTTTGAATGTCTGCTGCTGGCCTGCACAACCTTCATCTTTCTCTCTCTTGGAATGGTGGCAGCACTTCCAGAGTTTTTTTTCTTTTCTCACTGTCAGTCCCTTTCTCAAGAATCTGCAGTGGGAGTTTCTGGAGCTGAGACAGCAGGTCCTTCATGGGGCCAGAGGTGATTGCTGTTCCTGCCCTGACACCACCTGCCTTGGGGTCTAATAGCTGCTTCAAAACCACAGCAGCAGTCTGGCTCCTTGGTGTCTTGTAAAGGCTTTCACTACAAAGAAAACTCATTTAATGATAACAGGTAGAAAGCTGATGAGCCCCAGGACATGAGGAGCTTTCCTGTGCTGTGGTGAGTATCTCCAGTGCAGGAATCCCACTGGCTGAGCTGGTAAAAAGCTGCAGGTTCCTGTCCAGCTTTGTCCTGACACAACACCTGGCAGGCAGTGGTGAATTTCTGCTCAGGGGCATCCTTACCTGGGCTGTGCTGTTGTCTGGCAGTAGCCATGTCACCACAGGGCTCTGTGCCATGCAGGCTGCTCTGCTGGGAGGCACTGCTGTGATGGAACAGTGGTGCTGCAGGGTGCTCAGCAAAGGGCTCCCTGTGCTGCTGTGGCAATCAATCACTTTGTTTAATGTCAGCTTGAGCAACCCTAATGTGACACTCTTTTGTGCAGTCTTCATAATTATTACTGCTTTATTATTGTCTTCCAAGCCAGTAAAACATGCTCAGTTAATTGCATTTTGGAGGTGTAGCTGCATGGGGCCTGTATGCTGTAAAAACTAGAAAAAGCCCCAGAGAAGTCACAAGGATGTGGAAATATTTAAAGCTGATGTACCCTGAAGCTGTAGGACATGTGGTAACAGTCCTGTGCCATCTGTCCTTGTCAAGACAGTGCTTGTCAGTGTGCTGCTGAGCCACCAGGTGCATGATGAGGAGGTGATGTTAGGGGAGCTCCTGAGGAGGAAAGACCTGTCTGTCCTCCTTGATTTCTAGTGATCAGTTTGCATGCTAGTCACAAACTGTTGTATCTTATTGTGTGGTAAATGCACTGCACTGATCTTCGTGCAGAAATCTTATATACTCATCTCAACATACAAGCCTTGCTGGTTGATTTTACCCAGTTAAACAAAGCTCAGTTTTTTTCTCATGTACAGTTCAATTTGAGAGCTAGAGAACGTCATTAGTGTGCTGCAATCTCTTATTGTCTCCAGAATTCACTGAGAAAATACTTTTAAGTCCTGAGGGCAGAGCACTAAAGCCCTTCCACACTTGTTTCTTGTCTCGTTGCCTGTCACTCCCTGCCACAGCTGTGTGTGAGCCGTCAAGGGCCCCACTCAGGAGCTGATGTCCATTTGGCCTGGACAGGTATAGGAATTTAAAATACCCAGCCCACCCCAGCAAAGCCAGATGATTCATTTTCCTGAAGGTTGCAGGTTCCCTGCGTGAAGCATTTTGGTGAGCACAAGTATAGTAAAATAAATGCCTTTGAGGGAGTTTATTCACTAATTCACTTCAGCAATATGAATATGCTTATTGGGTAGGGAGCTTGCTATGTTTTGAAGGAGGAAGAGCTGAGGAAGCTGCTGTTGCTGCTTATTGTAGGGTCACTGCAGGCAGGCAGTTCTGTTTGCATGATTGTATGTTTGCTGTGGGTAGTACTGTTTCAATATCTAACGAGCCTGTTTTTATTAGCCCAAGCATGAACCCCTCACCATCTTCTGTGACCTCATGGGTGTGGAGTATGAGGAGATGGCCCACTGGCTTTGCCATAGGAAGCTCGCCACTGCCACTGAAACCTACATCAAGCCAATTTCCAAACTTCATGCCATCAATGCCAGAGATGCACTTGCCAAACATATCTATGCTAACCTCTTTAACTGGATTGTAGATCATGTGAACAAAGCCCTTCACGCTACTGTAAAACAGCATTCTTTCATCGGGGTCTTGGACATCTATGGGTGAGTTTTTGTCAGATATATGACACTCTTACATAATTATCTGACTGCAAAGCATCCTTGTCTTTATGATCTAGCACTGCATGGACTACACAAAAAAACCCCAAACCTTAGCAGCTGCTTATTCCAGCTGAAGGAAGTAGGTGTTCAGTTTTGACACACTAAGATCTTTGTCATGAGTTTGATGTTTATAGTGGGATTTCAGATTTTTGCTGTTGGTAGTTCATTTATGTGTTGCATTTTGGAAAGTTACAAGGCAATTTTCATGTCAGGTTCCTCCAAGGTGGCACTTACAGAGAGGACAAAGGTAACTAATGTGCTCTCCAGGAACATCAATCATTTCTCTGAGTTCCTCATCCCTGCCTAGAGAGGGACCATCACTAAACTGCCTATGTAGTGCAATTTGCCATTTCCCTGTGTGTTTTCTTGCTTAACCCATGTTATTTGTGCCTGAAATAGTTCAATGAATTTAACTGGAGGGAGGGAATTTAAAATTTTGGGGGTAATTTTATCTTTTTTCTTCCAGTACACTAGTAATTTTGAGTATATGCATATTTTAGATTTGAAACATTCGAAATCAACAGCTTTGAACAGTTCTGTATCAACTATGCCAATGAAAAACTGCAGCAGCAGTTCAATATGGTAAGTAGGAAATGACTGGCATTTCCTCTTCCCTTTCCCCTCATCCAAGTCCATTCTGCTAATTGGGTCCCCAGTGGTTAGGATGAATTCCTTCAGTCTATTAAGCAGCTGTCCTGGCTGTGGGCTTTGAGGGATGGGGAAAGATCGACTATCTCCTAGAAATAGATTTTATGACTAACTGCTGCTCTGGGACTATTTGAAATTCTGATCAAGTAACAATTATAAGGCAGAAGCAGTGCTTGGCAATTAAGACCCTGAGATTGCCTGTCAGTGTGAGAGCACTGTGTGGATGAAGTTGGAATTGGTGGTGTGTCCATAACCTGGTGTCAGAGTCCAGGGCATTCCTCTGGTTGTCCTGGAAGGTCACAGACCTCAGCAGAGAGGCCTGGGACCCGAGAAAGAGGGTTTGAATCCTGGACAGGGGGATCTGTCCAGGGGGGTTGCCTGGCACAGAGCCCAGAAAGACACAGGCTTTGACTTTAGTCCATGGAAAAAACTTCTAACATTGAGAGAAGAATTACAAGTCACAAAGGTGTAACAGACAGTAGTGTAGCTAATCACAGGGTGGAAAATTTGGTAATTTTGGGATTCTTAGAATGGAGCTGACTTGGGGACAAGATGGAGATTTTAGGGCGGCGCCCTGGGTTCTTCTTGTTCTTCCTTGGCCTCCATCTTCTGATGTGACATGGGCACCAAGTAGTCCAAGGAGATTGGGTGAAAGTAGACATGACCTTTGGCATTGGCACAGAATTGTAAATAACAAGTACGTAACTATCTGTATAAGAAGGCAGTGACCTCCCATCATGGGGGGAGTCGTCCTGTGTCCGAGCTGCTGTGAACATCTTGACTGGGCACAGAGAAATTTGTAAGATAAGAAATAATAAACATGTGAGAAACCAAGAAACAACAAGATATTAAGACTCCTCTTCATTCTCACGCCGAGCTAAAAGGCTTCAGAGGGCAGAAGGCAAAAAAGAACCAGCCGAACCACCAACCTAAATCTCGGGTGACAGAAAACCCAAAAAACCCAAGAACCTGGGAGAGCCCCTGGCTGGGCAGAGGAGAGCTCGGCTTGGCTGCTGATTTCCCGCCCGCGCTTCCTCCCTGGGGTTATTTTTTGAGGCTTTTTCAGCTGCATCCTGGAGTTGATGGATGACGTGTGGCAGGAGGCGGCTCTTCCCCCTCCTCCAGAGAGATCACGATTCTCTCCTCAGCCTTGGTGACGTTGGCAATTGCATATCTTACCTGCATAATGATGAGGCAAGTTATTTCTGCTAGGTCTGTTGCTAGGCTCTGCTGCAGCACTGGGGTAGCTCTGAACTCTCATTATAATCCTACCCCTGGCAGTGTGTGCTCACAGGACCAGATCCCCTGTGCCCTGGTTCATCCCAGTGTGCCATGGAGTAAGCAGGGTGCTGGAGCAGAGGCTGGGCTTTCCAGCCCTGGTGTGCCCTTTCTCTGTGGGTAGGGCCATGGCTGCCTTCAGCTCTGGGAGTGGGATGTCATAACTGCTTGGCACAGGGTGTCTTGGAGTTTTCTCCAGGCAAAATCTAGTTGCTGTGAGAGCTGTAATGGTTCTCTCCTTCAGTGAAGATAACTGTGCCCCTGTTGCCTTCCCTCTCGTGCCATTGCTGTAAGCACCTGTCTCACGAAGGAGGGGATGACAGGGCTGTTGTGTTGGTGTCCTGCCAAGCTCCCAAACCCAGTGCTGGTGAATGCAGAGCTGTTGGGCTGCCATGCAGGCACACAGGGTGGAGGCTGCTTTGAATGAAAGCCTTGTGGCTGGTGGCAGCCAGCAAACCTTCATGTGCTGCCTGGAGCAGCCTGAGCCTGGCTGAGGAGAGGCCCCTTGGGAACTGCCTGACCACCCTTGCCCTGCCTGGTGCCCACCACCCACAGGGAAAAATCAGGTCTGAAGGGATTTTTCACCACCTAATTGCTGGTTTCTTCACAGTGAAAAAATGGGTTTCTGTTTTGTCTCAGATCTTGGGCTGGATATGACTCTCCAGGAGAATGCTGCCAGGCTTTCCTGCCAGGTGCAGGGTGGGAATGGCTCCCAGGGGCGTGGTTCAGAGTGCAGGGTTGGGGAGGATGGCGTTCAGCTAATGAAGTGAAGGGATAAACAGCTTTGTCAGGGTAGTTTTCTGCTGCCTGGCAGATGTGTGAGATGTCTGTGGTCTGTGCACTGAGCTCAGGCACCCCAGTTGAGGTGTTGTGGCACCCCCAGGCCCTGCCCGTGCTGGTGGTGGGGCACTCCCAGCACTCATCCAGCTGCCACAGCAGTATTAAGTGTGCAGAAAAATGCAAGTGGGGGATGAAACATCATCAAAAATGACTGGAGTCAGCAGTCTTTTTGGTTTTTCAAAGTGCTTGTTTTATTAAGACCACAGTTTGCCTGTTTAATTTCTTATTCTGTTTTTTCCTGAAGTTTTAATTCATCTCTTATGCACATTTCATTAAAGCTGTGCAGGCTGTTTGTGATAATATTTTTGAATAAATATACAACTACATGGTTACTGATCTTCGTACCAGATAAATCTGTCACAGAATTTTCCTTAAAGGATTTCTAGTGCTAATGCTCCTTCAGCTTTTGCTGGAGAGTAAATTTTAATGCAGTGCGTCATGTTAGAAAAAAAATCAGCAGCCATTTAAGAGGAAATAGAGCTCTGTTCTTTTACAAGGAAACACAAAAGTATTTATAGTGAAACTTGGCTTGACATAGAGTGGTGTTCGTAATTTCCAAATCATAAAACCATGGCACATCCTACTTTATAGGTTGATGTTCCTGCATATGAAGGTTTTTTCTGGGTTTTGTGTTGTTTTTTTTTTGTTTTTTTTTTGTAAGAGAGAAGAGCTTATTGTAACTGTTGGACAATATAGTAAAAGGATAGGGTATTTGCAGAGAATATGGAGTGCTTGAATTTAGGCTGTTGTTTTTAGGCCAGGAAAAAAGGTTAATTTATTTTTCATACACTTGTTAAAGAGTTTATTCAGTTGAACTAGTGTGTCACTTGACAGCCTGGATTAATGTGCCAAGATGAATTCAGTGGAGAGTTCAACGTGTTTATTCTGCATTTCATTTCACAGAAATCTGTTTTCCTTTTGCCCTGCAGCATGTCTTTAAGCTGGAACAGGAAGAATATATGAAGGAACAAATACCATGGACCTTGATTGATTTCTACGACAATCAGCCTTGCATCAACCTCATAGAGGCCAAAATGGGAGTTCTGGATCTGTTGGATGAGGAGTGCAAGGTGTGTGTTCAAGGGCTTTCATAAAGAAAGAGCTGTCCTGCTTCTGGGCCTCACAGGGAAAAGTCATCTGCAGGCAGTTGTCATTTTGACACTCTGCTGGTGCAAGGATTTGGAAAGCATACAAACAGAATTGGCAATTACAGGAGGAGAAAAAATGGTTTTAGTGATGAACACCCCCACCCCTTCCCCTCCATCATGTATCTGTAGCTGTTCCTGGGTCTCTGACCAACTTTGTTTGGACTTTTGACAGTTTTCTCTTCCCCAAGGATGAGTGAGTGCAGTCCTCGGTCCTGTCAGATTTCCCCAAATTGCCTCTTGCTTGGTGTTTCACCCTTTTATCTTTTATCTTGGTTTATTTTATGCCAAGCCATGTACAGGGGATGGCTCCGAGTGTCTGGCTCAGTGGAAACCCACCCTGGGGTTCTTATTTATCACAAAGCATCACAAGAAATCTCTAATGGAGGTGGATGAGTTCTGCTCAGTCTGGTAACGTCCCTTTGTGATCCTTGCCTTCAGGTGTGTGGCACTGGAGGCATTGTTGGTGTCAGATGTGTCCCAGCAGCTGCACCTGCTGCCAGTGCCCAGTACCCAGCGTGGAACTGGCAAGCACACAGCTGGTCACTGTGTCCTTGCTTCTGGCAGTGCTGGGAATCTGAGGAGCTGGAATGTGAAAGCAAATCATCGAGTGTTGTCCTCCATCTTCTGAGATGTTTTTGCTACTGAAAAGTAGCAAAGATATTCTCAAGATATTTTTAAGTGTATTCTCTATTCTTTTCCCTAGATGCCAAAAGGCTCAGATGACTCTTGGGCCCAAAAACTATACAATACTCATTTGAATAAATGTGCTCTCTTTGAAAAACCACGTATGTCAAACAAGGCCTTTATTATCAAGCACTTTGCTGACAAGGTAAGGACTTTTCCTGCAGTACTGCTTTCCTGCTGCTGTGTGGGAGGGGATGCTGGGGCTGCCACAGGCAGAGACTGGGCAGTGGCATCCCTGGCTCTACTCAGCTCTCACAAAAAAGTGTGCCTGCCTCAACACCTGATCTGGAGGAGAAAGTGCAGCTGGGCAGAGCCAGAGGCACAAAGGAGCTCCTGACTGCACCACGTGCTGTAACCACTGACCATGCCTTTTTCCAAACAGGAAAGCTTTAGTGCATTTGCAGCTCTCAGCATTACTGTATCAATTCCAGTTATGCAACAGAAATGTATAAAAAAGGAAATCCTGTACCCCACTCCTTTCAGCTAAAGAGCAGCAAGGGATTAATGCCATTCTTGCTGCAGTCTCAGTGTGCAGAGAGGAGAGAGGCCAACACAGCCTTTTCTATTGCTGGAGCAGTGTGTGCTGCTCCCACCCTCGCCTCGGCTGTGCAGGGAACAGCTATTTCTAGGAAGCTCAAGGGGTGTCTCTGTGGAGTGCATGTCGTGCTCAGCTCCCAGGGCTTGTCAAACTGAGCCACTCCTCAGGTTAAAACAAAAAAAATAACAATCCCATTTAATGCAATTGTCTTGTTATACAGAAAAGCTGCTTCAGAATATTGTCAGTTTTGTCAAAAAAGGTTACAAGAAGCTCTCAGATTCTTATCAGTAGGTCTGCATATGCTGACATGGGGGGTTGGAGGCCTTTATCTGCCTCTGCTCCATTTCTCCCAGGCTCCTGAATTTATGTGTACAAGAAGGGTGCTACTCTTTTTTGCATCNTCCTGCACAAGGCAGGGATGCTGCTGCCCTCTCCTGGCTTGGCCTCCCGCAGGAAGAACAGGGATGGTGTGCCCCAGGTAGTGCTCAGAGTGGGCTTCCAGCAGTGGAGAAACCCTGGGGACATCCTCTGTCCTCTTTCCTCTAGGAATTCCTTGATATGTTTTGCAGCTCAGGGTATGGTGTCACTGTGCAAGCACTGATAAATGGACTTTTGACAATAGTTTTGGTTTTCTTTCAGCTTTGAATTAGGACAGTGAAATAAATGGTAGATTTTTATCTGCTGCTGGCTGTTCTTTGGTCCAGGAGATGCTGTAACCCTGTGACAGAGGGTTGTTCTGTATTGTCACAACATTCAGGCATTTTATTGCTTCTGGTAAAATTAGTCCTTTGGAGCACAAATGAGCCATTTCCACAGTAATCTGCAGGCAGATGTACTTACTGCCTCTGAGCTAATGAGATGAGAGATACTTTGTTCTCAGTTGCATCTAGATTTCAGACAACTCTGCAGCCCTGATGAGTTCAGTGAAGGGGATGCTCAGCACACACTTTGATTCTTCACCCTTACAGTAACCATTCAGTCATGCTGCCTTACCATGAGCATCTCTCAGCAGTGAAATATGTCTGGTATAATGCAATAGCAGCATTCCTCTCTCTATTTTAATGTTCTATGTTTTACTGGAAAGCACTCTCTTTGAAGAAAATCTGTATTTGACAAAGATGCACTTGGGAGCTGATATTTTCAGTATGGAAAAGAATTATGTTCTAAATGTGAATGTTGTAGCTGGCGAATTCTATGTAAATTATTCTTATTTAATACTTGTAATACTTTCTTTTGTAAAATGATGGCTTTCAGGTGGAATATCAATGTGAAGGCTTTTTGGAAAAAAATAAAGACACAGTTTATGAAGAACAAATTAAGGTCCTAAAATCAAGTAAGGTTAGTATAAGGATTTTTTTCTTCTTCTTTTGCAGCTACGAATCTTTGATTTAAGAGTCATAGAAAACTTTTTATAAACCTAGGAAAAAAAATCTCACTTAGTATCAGATCAACTGAAATTGAACATAGTTTGTGTTTTACTTGGTTACCTGCATGAATTTAGAAGGTCTTATATCCTAAATTTTTTTAATGTAAGATCAGTCTATTTAGCCACTAATTTCACTGTTTCTGGGTCGTTGTTGTTGTTTTGGGGGCTCCTTTGTTGGGTTTAGGTTTTTGGGTTTTTGAGTTTTTGAGTGGGAGAAAGGGGATTTGGGGAGGGGGGTTTCTTTTTCACAGAACTTTGCTATATTTTCTGTAGAGACATCAATGACTTCTGATATACTGTAGTGGTAGAAGAAGGCTTAACAGTTAAGCCCTTAATTTTATAACCTGAAAACAGAAGCCCCTTGTTTATGGCGTGACAACTGAGCAGAAAATTTCTGAAGGAGAGACAAGTTTGGTTCCAGAAGCAAAATGAGAGAGGAATAAAATATATAGACCCTAAGGACACAAACCAGAATTTACAGTCTTGTCTCCTCGATACCTATGAAAGAAAGATAACATCTGAATTGAAAAATACTGTATGAAGGAATATTATAGAACAGGCCTTCAGTGGCATCATCTGTGTTTTGTAATGGCAGAAATGCTGGTTGTGCTCTCAGAAATGGGAAGGCAATTAACTTGACATTGCACAGTGATGGCTGTTGGGAATTTGCTAGCTCTAATGGCCCAGGAAGCTGAGTATCAAGGACAGGCTATTTAAAATTATGCTATTCTATCAGGAAAACCAACATTTTTCTCTTCTGTTTCTATTCTGAGCAGATAATATGAAGCTAAATGATTAAAACATGTGGTATAATGAAACACCACAGCAGACTTTCCACTGGGAGAAGTGTTGGAGTGGTTTAAGTGAAGCCACTTTCTGGGGGGTGGAGGGGGAGGCAGATGGCATCTTTGGGGAGCTGGCAGAGGCCAGCCAGCCACCCTGTGCAGGACAGAGGGACAGGGTGCTCCATGGGATGTCAGCCAGTGACTGAGGGACAGACAGGGGTGACAGAGCTGCTGTAAGAGCCTGACAGCAGCTTGGGCAGGCTCAGTGTAACTTGAGGCAGTTCAGTCTAAATACTATAAACAACATGGTTTTACCTCATGGTAAATTTTGTCAAAACCAGTGTAAGGAATGTTTTATTTTTGTTTTTCATCAGCGCCTCTTTGTTAGTAATTGCAGTAGAACTGCATTTCTGATTTTTATTCTGTTTTGTTGCTGGTGATGTTTTCTGGGTTTGCTGTGCTCATCCAACAGAAGGTAATTCTAAATTGAAAGCATCATCTGTCATCCTGCCCATGCCCACTCTCACACACAGCTTGGATGCTTGCTCTCCAAAAAGTGCATGACACACACTGCTCTTGGCAGGCACTGTAGAGTTCAGCTATTTATTTTGGCCTTCTCTGTAAATCCACCCACAGAACCTCTGTGAAGTAGTTCAGTTTCCATGCATGTATCATGAAAGCAATGCAACAATCCTGGGCTTTTATGCTTGCTACTGGCACGATTGTTGAAATTTTCTGTTGTGGCTCTGTATTGAAAGAAATTATCTGTAAGATTGTTAGCAGCATGTGTGTTAAGTTGTCTGAAAAAATTACAGGAAGAAATGCTTGCTTGCTTGTTTTCTGTCACGTGAATTATCTACCCTTTGATCAGTGTTTTCCCTCTCTTTGAACACTCCTAGTGTTCTGCAAAACACAGAAAATTGATAAGATACTAAAACCCAAACCCAAAAAGGAGTAGTCCTGCAGTGTGGATCATTGCAGCACTGCTCCACTATTGCTGACCTGTACTGGAGAGGCCAGACATTGTTCCTTTCTTCTGCTTGGAGTAACTGGGCCAGTGTCTGTGGAAATAGTGCCTTTGATATGCACTTGCCCATTTTTACCGGCAGATTTTCCCAGGGCTGGAGAAAAGGAATGAGACTTAGGTGTGGACAGCTTAGGAGAACTCATTTGAGACAATGGGGACCTTGTTCCTACCCCCACCTCTGGTGTGTGGGAGCACCAGGAGCTTCAGAAAAATCATATTACATTCAAATAAGTTTCTGTACAGGCTGAAAACACCTGGCTCTGTAGCTCAGCTGCCTGTGCACACCAACTCACTGCATCACAGGCAGGTGACAAGGAGCTGGTAGCCCAATCATCCTCAACTCTGTGCTGAGTCAGTGGAAGGAGAAAAGTAAATCACCCTCAGGAAATGTTCTTCCACCAGCTACAGAGGTAGTCTCAGGTGAGATACAGCCAAGCTGTGATACTCCTTTTTAAGTTCAGGAATTTAGGATGCCTTTGTAGCATCCTTAGTCATTCTGTTAATGCTGGAGTGCTATGCTGAATGCTACTGGGCAATATTTGATGCCTTCTACCAGCCCATCTGGCACAACCACAGGGCACAGGTGCCATTTTGTTGTGCAGTGTGTTCCATTGGTTGTCATGTCTGTTCACCAAGTTTTATAAGACGAAACCAATTTTTTAATTTTTTAGGTTGTACTTGGCCCAAGCAGTTTCTAGTACTGAAAAATGAATACTCCTGTCTCTTGGGAAAAAATGCACAGATGCTAGATATAAAATTATTCATGGTCAGGTAGAGAAGTTCAGATTCTCTTACTCTTATAATGGTTCTGAAATGCTGTAGTTGTCAGTAGAAAGACCTGGTGGTGTTATTTTTAGTTATAAGTTACTTCAAAGCAGCTGTTAGGTATCAGTATATTTTGTAGCCATTAGAGAAAGGGAACCAGAAGTCCTGTGTGGTATTTGGAAAAACATTTCAGATTTTTCCTCCACTCCCACTGGCAGGCAGTAGATCTCAGTCAGATAAATTTGGCTAGTGGTTTTTTTTTTCAGTTGATGGTTCCTCTTTTAAGCTGATTATTTCAGTTTGGAGTGATAAAGCAGGAATCATCTTTGCTGCCTGCTGCTTTATTCAGTGTCCCAGATACCTCTCAACCACAAAGGAGACTGATGCACCATTGGAATATGAGAGGAACCTGTTGTTTCCTTCTTAGATCAAAGCAGCCATTTATAATTGCAGCTGGAACTTATGAAACTGCTGTCAATATCTAACAGTTTCACATGGAAGCTATTGTTGGCTATATGAAAAAAACCTCAAATCAGAATTTTATCTTCAGGAGGAGACTCACTGATCAAAGCCACAGAAGTTTTGGTATTAAATCATGGCCCACTCAACTGTACCACTTAGGCTGTCTGCTTTTTGCATTTGTCCCCTGTGAAGTTCAACAAAAATGCAGTTCTTACAAAAACCGAGCCTGGAGTTTAACCTTAAACAAACAGGTGCAATCCCTTGCTGGTTTCTAACCCTCTGTGTATTTTTTATGCTGTTACACCAGTTTAAGCTGTTACCAGAGTTATTCCAGGATGAGGAGAAGGTCCTCAGCCCCACATCAGCAACCCCTTCAGGGCGTGTGCCTCTGTCTCGAATGCCTGTCAAACCTGCCAAGGCCAGGCCAGGGCAGGCCAGCAAGGAGCATAAGAAAACTGTGGGGCATCAGGTGAGTTTGTAAATGCAGCTCTACTAAATAATCTCTCCCTTTACCTCCTATCTCATAGGTCTCAAGGTGTGCTGGTGCCTCATGGGATCTCTTGAGATTTTGAGAGAGGTGCAGCTTATTGTGACTTAGTTTGGTGCAAATAGTCCCTAATTACCAATGCACTGTGGGGAACAATTTGAGGCAGCCCGTTTTTTATTATGGTGCCAAACCCCAAACTGATGCTTTGCAAAACAAATTTAACATGGATGCTGAGAAGTTTTGAAAATCTTAAACTGGTTCTTTTAGATCATGTGCCGCTTTGTCTGATTCAAATCAAAAGTGGGGCTCAATCCCCAGAAAACTTGGCTCCAGTTATCATTGGGCCAAACATAAAATATCCACATATCTTTGCCGTAATTAAATTAAAAGGATGCAAATCAGATCTGCTTTCTGAGGTTATCTCAAAGATGACTGAGCTTATTGAGGCTATTCCCTGACTTTTTTTTTTTTCCTTTTGTTTTTCAAAAAGTTTCGAAACTCTCTTCATCTGCTGATGGAAACCCTGAATGCCACAACTCCACACTATGTGCGCTGTATTAAGCCAAATGACTTCAAGTTTCCATTCACGTAAGATGCCAGTTCCTGTGTGGTTTGAGTGGCCTGTGCTGGGAGGGGATTGTCCAAGGCCACTGAGGATCAAGGCTCTGCTGAGCCTTGCTCACTCAGGAGTGAAGTGCTGTGTCTGCTTTCTCTGGTTATGGTTTCACTCTGTGTGTGTATGTGTATTACAGCAGGAGATGTTTGGGGATGAACAGAGGGAGAAATACTTCCTGATGCCATTTTTTTGTGTATGGTGATACGTGAGAAAAAAATTCCAACATTTTCATTCCTGGCAATTTTAAATGTAACTGACAGTTTGCACTCCTTGAGCTCATTTGACATTTGCTGGAATTTGCTTTTTCAGATTCCAAAGCCTTTTTCATTATCTGTTTTTTTTAATATATGAACTTGCTTAGAGTTTTTCCCAAAGCCCAGACACACAAAGGCTCCTTTAGCTCTTGTCCTGGCCAACAGGAAGTGCCAGTGGGCTCAGTTCTCCAGCCAGGCTGTCCTCTGTTACCCCTGATTTTCAGGAGCACCTTATCCACCACCCATCACATCCACCCTGACCCCCACTGTGCCACTTCTCTCCTGGGTGTGCACACAACCAGGACCCC
The DNA here is from genome assembly GCA_024734555.1 of Trochalopteron elliotii. Taxonomy (NCBI): domain Eukaryota; kingdom Metazoa; phylum Chordata; class Aves; order Passeriformes; family Leiothrichidae; genus Trochalopteron; species Trochalopteron elliotii. The sequence continues at coordinate 1,010,384 of JANPWX010000119.1, read as the reverse complement.
CAGATAATGCAAACCTGGTCCCACAGCCACCTTTTGTTCCTACCTAGGTTTGATGAGAAGCGGGCAGTGCAGCAGCTGAGAGCTTGTGGTGTCCTGGAGACCATCCGGATCAGTGCTGCTGGCTTCCCCTCCAGGTGTGTTTGCTCCCTTTGGATTGCTGCCAGCTGCAGTTCTTTTTAAGGTAATGCTCATTGCTGGGACTGACACTCTGCTCTTTGGACAGGTGGACCTACCAAGAGTTCTTCAGCCGTTACCGGGTTCTGATGAAGCAGAGAGATGTCCTTGGTGACCGAAAGCAGACGTGTAAAAATGTCCTGGAAAAGCTGATTCAGGTAATGGACTTAGTGCTGAGAGCTTTTAGAATCCACAGGAATAAAGACAGTGGGGCTTACTCCCTCATAGCCCCATTGTTTTAGTACTTCTACAAAATACCAAACCACAAATGTATGCTGTAGCTCTTTGACTGCTGTTCCTTTCAACATAGAATCAAACAGCCAACAAAATTAATTTTTTTTTCAGTGTACCTTTGTATATTCTCATTTTTTCCTCAAAGGAATACTACAGCCTGTAGACATAAAATATTATTCTCTTTCTGGTTGAGTTCTGAAATTTCTCATGTGTTTGAGCAGCAGCAGCATGCTTTGTTCTGCCCTAGTCCTGATACAGTAAGTGATGTGTACATGTCTGAAGCCCCAACTGCTTTGTTTGCACTGTGTAATGTGGTTGAAGATGGACCTTTCAGAGGGGTCAGCTACAATTTAAGCAGAAAATTGTACATGTCCACTGCCTGTATTGCTTTCATCTTCTGGGCCCCTCTGTCACCTCCTGTAGCCTTCCATGTTATTATCTTTATGGCATTCTCATCTAAGCAAAAATCTCACATGGCTCCTTGGGCCACGCTTGTGGCCTTATTATATTAATTTTTTAACAGAATCATACAGACAAAATACCCTTCTCCACTACTTAATTTAAGTCTCAGATTACCCAGAATATTACACAGATAATTTTCCCTCTTTACTAACTGTGCTTTCATTTAGCCCTTCATGCCTTTTTTTATGCATTAACACTTTAACGCTGTAACTTATCCTCTTTTTACCTTTGAAAATAGGACAAGGATAAGTACCAGTTTGGTAAGACAAAAATATTTTTCCGGGCTGGTCAAGTAGCCTACCTGGAAAAAATAAGGGCAGATAAGTTGAGAGCTGCCTGTATCCGCATCCAAAAGACGATCCGAGGCTGGCTGATGAGAAAGAAGTACCTGCGTATGAGGAAGGCTGCCATCACCATCCAGAGATATGTCAGAGGGTACCAGGCACGATGGTAAGCTCTGCTCAGGGCAAATCCCACACCAGCCTCAGCCCAGAGCCCTACAAGCAGGGCATTTACATGTGATACATTTGTTCTCACCTTCCTGAACTGCCTGAGAGGAAATGATTTTCCACGGAAAATTGAATATAATGAGTGTGTCTGTCCTGCCTCGTTTTGACCTTTCTGAGTAGCACCCTGCCTCTATGATGCAGAAAATAAGTAGTACTAGGGAGATATGTTACAGATGAAGTAAAGCAGGACTGTCTGAGTCCTTATTGCCCAGTTTCCTTGTGCCCTCCCAGCTGGGTCTGTCCTGTTGGAGAAGCCATTCCTCATCAAGGGTGCAGCTGTGAAGGGCCATTCCTCAGTGATTTGTTTGGATTGACTTCTGAGGGATGGCCATGGGGCCAGAGAGAAGGGCAGGAATACAGGTGGTATTGTTCAAAGATGAGGTGGTGATGAAGGCTATAATAACCAACCTTCAGAAAGAGGCATATGTCAAGACACTTTGTAATTGTCTTACTGTGAGAGCCAAAAACAAGCAGAATATTTTCTACTAGTGGAGGTTAGGAGAGTAGATCTGGAGGATGACATAGTGGAAACAGCTTTAAAGTTGGAGAAGAGGTGATGAGAAATCAAGCTGAGTTTACCTTGTCAGTTGTATAGTACAGTTCTTAGGGGAAGTGAAAGCATTTCCCTGTAAAGCTTTGTGAGGTTTGTTAATTTGTCATTCTATTGTACTGCCACACAGCAGAATAACAAGTAAATACACTGTGTCACTGACAACATTAAGAAGAATCTAAAGATACAGGATATTAAAAAAAACCCCAAGCATTGAATGCCATAATTAGAGGTATTGTTTGTAATCTTTTCCTTAGCTATGCCACGTTCCTGCGGAGGACACGAGCTGCCATCACCATTCAGAAGTTCCAGCGCATGTACGTGGTGCGCAAGAGATACCAGCGCATGCGAGATGCCACTATTGCCCTTCAGGCTCTCCTAAGGGGTTACATGGTCAGAAACAGGTACCAAATGGTAAGAAATCATTGTGTGCTTTTTCACTCTGCCTTTATTTTCACACACTTTTCAGGACAAAGCTTCTCCGTGATGTGGTCTCGGGAATCTGAAATGTTTTGTGTGCCCGCTGTTGGGTGTGATGCACTAACAAAATACCAGAGCATGGACTGAGGGACAGCACCTGGAAATTAGAACTATCTAATACTGCCATCAACTTGTCATTTTAGACATGTTCTCACTGTCATCTAACAGAGATGTACTTAGACTTTCAGTGCAGCCAGTGGAGAATCCAACAGTGATTTACAGCATTTCTGACTTTTTCACTTGTTATATAGAATGTCGAGGCATTTAAAATAAATACTGAAAATGGCCATGCTTTAATCTGCCTCCATGAGTCCAAAGCAGTATTGCTTACATCAGAATACACATGATGCACTCACTACTGGTCCTCTCCCATCCCTAGTTTCAGTGATTCCAAAATGGCTTATGGAATTAAGTTAGCAAAGAGATTCCCACAAAAATTGGATATTGAAAGTCATCCATGGGTTCAGTGTTTTTGTGTTATTTTTTTAATGTATGTTGGTTTTGGGGTGGGGATAAATTGATAGAACCCTCTCCTAATGATATTTATAATATTTTCCTGATTATGCTTGATAATAAATTATTCTATTGAGAAATTAATATTTGGTTTTCAGTGGTTACAGGGCTGGAAACAGAATTATGAGTCAAACTGCAAAGTGCTAACATGTTTCATAGCACTTTTATCTAAAGAACTGTGTTAACCAGGCTCAAAAGTCAGCCAGTATTTCACTGAAAAAATAGCTGGGGGAGTTGTGTTGTTTTCCCAAGTATGTAGATGTTAAGGGCATGCAGCCAAAAGTCATCTGATGCTTATGTGCCATATCTTTCTCTTTCATAGTTGAAGTTTCTATACATTTTTCATTTGTATTAAAGTTTCTACACAGTCACTTGTAGCATTCTAACATAAACTAACCAGAAAGCTGGAAAAAAAACTCAACAAACCTTGATAAGAATTTCTTATTATTAAGACCCCTGTGCTTGACTTGGCTGTTCTTTTGTGTGGGTGTCTGCTTACCTTTTTATTGGAATTCTTAGCATTCTTGTTATTACAAACTATATTTGTGATGTTAAACAAGGTGTGGTCTGGCAGATGTGACAAAGTGACCCTGGGTCACAGCAGTAGGTGACCTAAAATCTTCAGGAAGATGGGGGAGACATTTCTCTGTGCCTTGTTAGTCGCATGAGTCATACACAGCCCATCTGTCTTGCAGCACAGTTTAATAAACCTGTTATATTCCCTCCTAATAGAGGTGGCAGATTTCTGGAGGAGTCCCTGGAAGGGGTGATCAGACCTGCCTGTCAGGAGGATCTCCCTCGAGCTGTGAATTGTTCACCATAGCAAAACATGACAGTCTGACAAGTGCCCCTGCGGTGTGCTGTGTTTGCCTTGTCCTCCTGAGGTGGGATTTTACCCAGGCAGGGGTGCAGGATGGCCAGAGAGGGAAGCACAAACTCTGTGTGCTGTGGGAAGGTAAACATGGCTGTGGTGGAGTTGGTGATTGCAGACCAGTGAAACAGAAAGGTTGCCCTGTGACAGGACACCTGGGCTGAGCCCTGACTGCAGCCCTGTGTGGGGCACGTGTTGTTCCTTGGGATTGTGAAAGGTACCTGTTGTTGTTGTAGGAAGAGAGGGCATGTGTTGAGTCACGTGGGAAGAACAAGGAATTTAATGTGATTGAATCATCTGTTTCACACATCCTGGGGAAAGCTCCTGCCTGAGACATTGCAATGTGCTTCTCAGCTGGACAAGAAGTCTAGTTCCTCCATGGATTTGGCATAAGCTTTCCTGGGATATCCCTGGTAGATAAAGTAACTTCCTGATCCTCTCACCTTACTTGGGAGTGGCTTGTTTCCTCACTGGATTGCATGCATGTGAGAATTCACTGGCAGATGAGGACCATCCCTGCACGATGGAGGTATTTGACAGGACTTGTTGCTTTCAAACTTGAGAAAATGTTGTTGAAAGCTACTTGTATTTCAGTGTTCAGGTACCTGCTGGGAACCTGAAGGAGTGTTCCAGAAAAGGTATAAGGAGGAGGCAGGAGGGAGACATGCCCACTGCATGGTGTGCAGTCAGAAGGACTTTGGCTTTTGACCTTGCTTTGCTTTTCAGAGAGGTGCTTCCTTACTTTGGTGTGCTGAGTAACTGAGTGCTGGTGTTTCCAGTCTCATTTTTAATTCAGAAGTAAATGCTAAGGGAGGAAGTTTGTATATATTATAGTCTTGCCACTTTGCCAGTGAATTTTAAATTCATTGATCTGGAACCATAATGCTTCTAACATATTTCAGTTTGTTTACTAAGCAGTCTAAAAGAAAATAAAATTATTGTTACCTGACTAGTTTGTCTTATCAGCTTTGTGGTAAATCAGTGTAAGAATGTGAACTGCCTATGATATTTAAACTATCAGTTCTGAACATTAACATAAAATCCTAAATATAGTTCTTTAGAATAAACTGTTTTATTTGCAGAAGCTTTATTAAGTGAACTCTAAAGCTCTCAGTGTCCTGGAAACTTTGTGGATTTGGGAAAGTTCTCCATTGTGTAGCTGTCATCTGCTTGAATTCAGGTGTTCCAGACCTGGGGGACCTCTGACTGAATTAGTGGGTAAAGGATCCAAAAACAAGTGGTAGACTCTTCTTAGCTGAACTCTCTGGCTAACACACAGATGAAGGCATTCATGTTGGCATTCATGATTGGTTTATGTTATAGATTATTTTTTAAAAAATAATATGGATTTTTTTTTTACACCTCAAAGCTATGGTTGAGATTTCTGCCATAAAATAAATCGGAATTACTACATTATAAATTTCTTATTAGAATAGATGAATTTTTTTCCATGCAGGCAAGCCTAAGATGTGTCAAAAAAGGCAACAAAACTCCCCCAAAACAAAATAACAGAAACAAACCAAAAGCTTCTGACTTCTTAACAGCTGCTACAGTTTCCTCTGGGAAATGCAGTACTGACAACATATCAAATGTTGTAATTTTAAACTTTGTATTGAGGAACTCTATGCAGCATATGTCATTGATTCAAAAGTGTTTCAAGATAAAGTTGCAGTTAAAAAAAAAAAAAGATTGTATTTGTAATCATGCCAACAGGTACCATGTACTTTTGCAATTAGCTGGGCTCTGACCTCAACCCAGAGGAATGCCTGGTGCTTCAATGTGCCTCCAGTTCTTTCTGTCATGTTTTTCCCTCTGGTTCCTTTTCATTCTGCTCCTTGTTGTTGTCCTCGTTCCAGTCTTCTTTGATTTTTAATTTAAACCATTTCTTGCCGCTCTTCCCTGGAAGTTTCCCTTTGCAGGTGAAGTGGTCTCTGTGTACATCACTGTGGGGTTCTGTTTACCTGCACAGGTGCAGATTGGAGCTCTGATCCCCTTGCCCTGTGTTTTCCCACCTGCAGATGCTGCGGGAGCACAAGGCTGTGGTTATCCAGAAGCACGTGAGGGGCTGGCTGGCCCGGCGGCGCTACCGCCGCACGCTCAGGGCCATCGTGTACCTGCAGTGCTGCTACCGCCGCATGATGGCCAAGAGGGAGCTCAAGAAGCTCAAGATAGAAGCTCGCTCCGTGGAACGCTACAAGAAGCTTCACATTGGCCTGGAGAACAAGATCATGCAGCTGCAGAGAAAAATCGATGAGCAGGTGAAGGCTCTCTGCTTTTCCTTTTTTCCCGTTCTCTGCAGGGAAAACTTTTCTTGGTTACCCTCTCAGCACTGTGGGCATTCACAGAATGCACTGAATTTTCGTTGTCAGGGCTCAGTTCTCTTTTCTGATGAAGAACAGTGATCTGAAGAGAGAAGGGGAGGCCACGGTAGAACTGGAACAGTCAAACATCCACTTGTTCTTCTCAGCAGAGCTGAGAAAAAACACCCACTCGCTTAACGCCAGTATTGCGTTTGAAGCACGTCAGTTGTTCTCTTTTAGGGGAAGGTGGGGTGATCGTGTCTGATGTATGTGGGCTCTCCATCTGATTTTAGTTTAGGATGTGCAGGCTTAGAGACTGTACTGTTCCGTCACCTCATTCAGCAGTCCTGCAAAACCAGACCAAAACCTTTTTGAAATGGGGAAGCTGCTCCTGTGCTCCCGCGTCTGGGTGTATTCTGTAGGGAAGGAAAAGACTCCCTTAAACCAGAACTCCTCTAACAGCTGCTGTGTCCGTGTTGTGTTTTGCAAAGAACAAAGAGTACAAGTCCCTGCTGGAGAAGATGACCAGCCTGGAGCTCACCTACACTACGGAGACGGAGAAGCTGCGGGGCGACGTGGAGAGGCTGCGGATGAGTGAGGAGGAGGCCAAGAACGCCACCAACCGCGTCATCAGCCTCCAGGAGGAGATTGCCAAGCTCCGCAAGGAGCTGCACCAGACCCAGTCCGAGAAGAAGAGCATTGAGGAGTGGGCAGACAAGTACAAACATGAGACTGAGCAGGCATGTATGGGGTCTCAGATGCATGAGAGGATTTACAGGGGCCTGGTGTCCACGCAGGTTCTGCCCAGGCTATTGTTTCACTTGTGTGGCTGGTATTTCTACTGTGTTTTTATAGCTGTACAATCCTGAATAGGCTTGTTACCTAAATGGCTGCAGCTATGGTAGAAGAATATGCTAAATCCATTTATTGTCTGTAAATATATGTATCCAGTCTATTCAGATTTTGATATTGAAAGCATTTACAAATCCAAATTCTTAAGCTTTCTGACTTAGAAGTCGTGCATTCATAACAAGAAATCATTTTTACCTACCTAGAGAGAGTAATCACATAGATATCAGAAATCTGTCCCATATTCAGTATTCAAAGGTACTGCTATATCCTGCCTAATGTAAACAGCCAGCCTATTCAACACGTGCACAGTCTAGTTCAACAGGTTTCAGCTAACCCCTTACCTTTGCTAACCACAAACTTATCAAACAGGTTGATTTCTTTCAGGAGTACTTGCTGATAGTGGTGCAAGTTTTGAGTATTGGAAGAGCCAGTTCATTATTATGTGATGCTGCAGTGACAAATTTCAATATCAGATAAGCATAAGGGAAAATACTAATAGATAAAGAAAAGTGAATGCATAGTAACCATAATCAGAGACAAATGAGTACCTGGGAAACCTGAACACAGGTTAAGTGACACAGCCTTAGGGCAGAGGCAAGATGTTAAATTTTGGGGTTACCCAATGCAATGGAATTTACCATAGAACTACCAAATGTGTTACTATTTTGTGAATATTTCTGTTTTAATGAGCCATTTACATCTTTGGGACTTTACTGAAAAATGGCACTGTGGAGTGCTTCAGGGCAATTTTAGCATCTGATCAGAAATGAGGTGCAGAACATACAGGGGAGTTTGCAGTGGTACATATTTAAGAAATGTAATTTGGAAATGAAGATATAAAGTAGTTCACCAGTTCCACTCTGTGAAGAACAGTTTAAGTATTTGAACTGTTAAAACAAAGATGTCATTGTTGTTAGAGATACTGATAAAAGATGAACTGCATTCTGAGTCAAATGTTTTATTATCTCTGTAGCTGGTATCAGAGCTGAAAGAGCAGAACTCATTACTGAAAACAGAAAAGGAGGAGCTGAACCGCCGCATCCATGACCAGGCAAAGGAAATAACAGGTTGGCTCTGTTCTCTTCATTCAGGGTTTCTACTTCATGTTACCTTGTAAAGCCACACTATACTGCATAGATTGGGATAATTTGCCTTAGTTTGCATTCCTTTTTGTGCATTCATGTTTTTATTTTAAGAACTTGCAAACATCAGAATTATTTGCCATTTGCATTTCCACAAAATCCTAAGGCTTCGGGGCTTTTTTTAGGGGGGCGACTATTCCAAAGCACTTCAGTTTTTAAAAGACACCTCTGGTAGTTAATACAGTTTATCTACTACAACTTTTCTGGCTGCTGTGACTGTGTAGGCAGCAGCCAGGAAAGCTTAACTCTAGATGTGAGGGCTGTGATGAAGGGAGGTGTGATGAGGAGGGTCAGGATGCTTGAGGTGTAAAGCACCTCACATTTTGCTTTTACATAGCACAGGAATTATGCCCCTTCTTCCTCCCTCCTGGAATTACTTATAAAAGGTATTAGTAGAATAAATAACTTGTCTGAGTGAGCACTTCTGTGGTTGCCACAATAATGCTTTGGCCCTTCATGTTTTTGGCTTAATGTTTGCCTAGAGAAACACAAACACCAGCTTCAAATGGCAGGCTGTTCCTCTGGTGCAGACACAGGCCTGTACCTGGTGGATGGATGTGCTGGAGTCCAGGGCATCCCTTTGGTTGCCCTGGAGGGTCAAGGACCTCGTCAGAGATGTCTGGGTCCCGAGCAGGAGGGTTTGAGACCTGTACAGGGGGGTTGGAGACCCTGGCACAGAGCCCAGGAAGACACTGTCTTTGATTTCAGTCCGTGGGAAAGGCTTCCAACACTGAGAGACAAATTGCAAGTCACAAGGGTGTGAAAGACGGTAGTTCAGCTTGTCACAGGGTGGAAAATTCTGTAGTTTTGGGTTTTTAGAATGGAGGTGAATGAGAGCAAGATGGAGAATTTGGGTCAGTGCCCTGAGTTCTTCTTCTTCATCTCCATCTTCTCCTGTGAAGGTGGCCCAAAGTAGTTCAAGGAGATTGGGTCAGAGTAGAGATGACCTGTTTAGTATAGGTGATAGATATTGGTATGTAATTGTAAATAAGAGACACGTAATAATCAGTATAAAAGGCAGCGACATCCCATCGGGGGAGGAGTCGCCTGTTGCCCAAGCTGGTGCAAAGACCTTGGCTGGGCACAGAGAAAATTATAAGATAAGAAATAATAAACAAAGCAAGATGTCAGAGTCCAGGGCATCCCTTTGGGTGACCTGGGACCTGAGGAAGAGAATTTGAACCCTGGACAGGGGGGTGTGAAGCCAGTCCAGGGGGGTTGGAGACCTTGGCACACAGCCCGGAAAGACACCGAGTTTGATTTTAGTCCATGGGAAAAGCTTCCAACACTAAGAGAAGAATTACAAACCTCAAGGGTGTGAAAATAGTAGCTTAGCACAGCATGGGGTGAAAAATTTTGTAGTTTTAGGATTCTTAGTATAGAGGTAAATGGGGGACAAGATGGAGGATTTAGGGTGTTGCCCTAGGTTCTTCTCCACCTTCCTCGTCCTCCATCTTCTGAGGTAGTGATGACACAAAGTAGTTTGAGGGGATTGGGTTAAGGTACAAGTGACCTTTCTAGTATAGGCACTAGGCATTGGCACAAATTAGTAAATAATGGACACGTAGTTATCTGTGTAAGAGCAGAGCACCGCCTCACCGAGGGCAGTCGCCTCATGTCCCAGCCGCTGTCCGGACCTCGGCTGGGTGCAGAGAAAATTCTGAGATATCAAACAATAAACAACACGAGAAACCTGAAAGCAAGGCCTTGAAGACTCTGCTTTTTCACGCAACGCGGCTCAGGGCTTTTAGAGGGCCAAGGACTCTTAACAGCCGGAATCTCGGGTGAGAAAACCAAACCTGAGAGCAAGAAACCTTGAGAAACAAGAACTTGAAGACAACTTCTAGACAGCTAGAAGCGTCTAGCTCAGGGCTTTTTAGAGGGCAAAAGACTCTAAAGCACCTGAATCTCGAGAGATCAACCCGAGATGGATGCACTGCATGATAGGTAGGGCTGGAATTCTCACTGGGGATCCCTGCTGTCTGTGGCAGAGTCGATGGAGAAGAAGTTGGTGGAGGAGACAAAGCAGCTGGAGCTGGACCTGAACGATGAACGGTTGCGGTACCAGAACCTGCTGAATGAGTTCAGCCGCCTGGAGGAGCGCTACGACGACCTCAAGGATGAGATGAACCTGATGGTGGTAAGTGGCTCCACAGCTGAGAAATCAAAAGCTGTTTACAGCTGTCTTTAGGTAGAGAGATTAGTGGGATAGGTTAGTAAGTGCTGTCAGCTGTATGTGTTGGTGACCTGTACTTGAAAAGAGAATTTGTCCTTTTAAATACTGTTTTATTTTGATTAGTTCAGCCAAAACAAATTCATTTAAAATTTATTGTTGATTTAAAAAAGAAAATTTAATTGTCACATCTGTGAAGAAGGCTAAATTTCTTCTGTGACTTTCCTGGTGGTATTACTTGGGCTGTCCACCCTTATTTTGCCCTCGAGTTACTCACATCTGCTGGGGTTGTTTGCGCCATCTTCATCCAGTGATAAATTTTAAGTTGTCCTAAGAATGTTCTATGTGTCAGGAATACAAAGTATTTCTCAGTAGAATGTATAGGAAGTTAAAAAATTGCTGCCTATGCTTCCTGTAAACTGAGTGTTTCTTTCCCACAAAGTGCTGCATCCTTGCTTGGTTCTGCTTTCTGCATCAGTCCTTGGTGGTGTAAGATCTGACCTGTCTCCATAGAGTTGAGTGCTAACTGTGTCTCATTGGCTTTTAGGTCTTTGGAGAGACCAGAATCAAAAATATTTTCTTATGAACTTTGATAACTGTGACATAACACCAAATACTATAAGCTAAATTAAAGGTTGTGAAGAGATAGTCACAGGGAAAGCCATATACTGATACTGATTTGTTCCATTTGCACTTCAGAGCATCCCCAAGCCTGGGCACAAAAGAACGGATTCAACTCACAGCAGCAATGAGTCTGAATATACTTTCAGCTCTGAGATCACAGAAGCAGAAGACTTACCACTAAGGATGGAGGTAAGGTTAAAAATCCCCCACAACTTTTCACTTACACATGGTTGAACTCATTCCTTTCTTTTTTTTTCTATAAGTGCTTCTGAACACCATATCTTTATACTGAGATATCTAATGCTTTAATCCAACTTTCTCCATTTCCTTTTGGAGAACACTTCTTCCCCAGTTAGTTGTGATCCTGTGTAAAAAACTGTCGAAGTATGCTTTGAATTTTTCTTGTATTACAGTAAGCATAGAGTAGATGCTTGCTGGTCCAACTGATTTGCATCTGTGAAACATTTGGTTGTCAGTGTTGGTAAGCACAATCACTTATTCAGCACAAAGTGGGAATTTAGAAAACCAGTGAGACTTCCTGAGGAGCCTGCCTACTGTATATTCAATGATTTAAAATGGCAAGCTGCATTCCTAGTGGCTACATGGAATGAGTTTCCTTTGCATATGCAGCAAAACAAATCCCAGGATGTTTCGGAAAATGATCAGGAAGATGTTCAAAAAATGTTCAGACAGACGACTTGATTTAGCTAATGAATAATAACCATAAATTATTTGTGGTGCAACTGCAAGCCATTGATAATATTTTCCAAGATAACTCCCCCTTTCAGCCCATCCCATCACAGAGTCCTCAGGGTGGAGTCCAGTTGTGCTTGGCACCTTCCAGAGTCAGAGTTTTCTCTCTGCATTCTGAAAATCTCCTCAACTGTGAGCCAGGGCACAGCACGCCCTGTCTGCCCTCTGCCTAGGTTAGAGATGTCCAGAGTAGCTTTTGATAGGCTGTCATTGCTGCTTTGGAAAGCCTCTGCAGAGAATTATTTTCTCCTCTGGATGCAAATGTCCTGATGCACTGGGGCTGGCACAGCCTCCCTGCACACTCTTGCGTAATTTGCCTTCCCACTTTGGGTTTTCACCTTGCATAATGGTTTCAGGATGATGCTCCTACATTCAGGGATAATCAGGGGAAGGACAGTGCAACTACATGTGTTGGGATGTCACGTGTGAGCCAAATGCCATTTTTCCTTTGGGTAATAGACTTACTGAATTGCTGTTCCAGAGCCAGGTTTGGTTTTTAGAATATAAACGAAGAAATGAACTCGCACAAGAGTCTGAATGAATGCTGCACTGTATTTGTTTAACCCCATTCTCCAGTTCCTACTCTAGACTAACAGTATAGATTAATTGTACAAAACCACATTAAAAAATCAGGCCCACCTCAAGGCAAACGAGTAAAGCCAGAAAACTCAAAAGTCTGTTTCCTTTTGCCTGAGCTGTTGGTGTGGTTTATAACTCTTCCCCTCAACAGTAAAAGGAGATGAAGTGGAAATGGCTGTGCTTGCTTGTCTGCTTCAGTCATTAATATTAATTTTCTAGTTCCTTTTATAGGCTTTAAATTTTTATGGTACAGTTCATAGTAAATACTTTGATCTTCTCAGTACATAAAGTACAAAAAGGCTGATGGACAATTTCTAATGCACCTTCAGATTGCAAGCACTGGTCCTTGCCCAGAAAATAGTGAAGAAGCCAGTGAATTAGGCTCAGAGCAGGCTGTATAATTAGCACAATAAAAGGAAAAGGCATAAAATATATTTTCTGTTACCTATTATTTGTGTCACATCCCACTAAATTAACCTTCAAATCACCAGAGATATTTCTCTTTAGCTGAGGAACTTACTATAGAAATCACTGAAAACTAAACCAACAAACAAAAAAGCCTTTATTTACAGTTGTTTCCAGGTGAGTCTAACCACAAACTTTTTCTTTTTTCTACATTCCCCCTTCAAACAAGTAAGACTATAAGGTATGCTTAGTTATAGACCTCCTGTCTGCTGGGTAGTGTCTAGTGCTTTCTTTTGCTAGGCTTTAAGCTTAGAAACATTTTTCTACTAGTAAATCCTTTTTCAAAATAGCGTTTGATAGCTGATGAAATATTTTAGATAGTCAATGCTCAGAATCAAGTAACATTTCTGTGTTCCTCTCTTTCCCCAGTCTGTTTCCCATCTTTACTCACTTGTGCTGTGGAAGGGGAATACTTCTTGACTTCCCTCTGTTGTTTCTAAAGCAGGAGCCTAGTGAGAAAAAGGCAGCGCTGGACATGTCTCTGTTCCTCAAGCTGCAGAAACGGGTTTCAGAACTGGAGCAAGAAAAGCAATCCCTGCAGGATGAACTGGACAGAAAGGAAGAACAGGCTCTCCGTGCTAAAGCTAAGGTGGACTCCTTGCAGCTGATCAAATGCTGACACCAGAGTGTCCCTTCCTGTGAAACAGGAGCTCTGTGAATGCTGACTGGCTTTCACTAAATCTTTATTTTCCTCTAGCACTTGCTTTATTTAATGACAAGTTTCGTACTGGTGCTTAGTTCTAGGGACTGGTTATTTAGTTTTCCAAGGTCCTCGAGATCCTCTGATGGAAGACAACAGGAACTAAAAGTGCTTGGGACTTCACTTTAAAAAAGAAAAGGCTGAAAGGCTGTTTTTATTAAGGAATAGCCATAATGCAATCTACTTAAATGATGGGGAGAATGGGTAATTGTTCATTTTAGGCAGAAGAAGTGTTTCAACCAGGATGCATAGCCAAAGCACTGGGCTTAGACACGCTGGCTGATTGTAATTTAAATTCTCCTGATTTGGTCTCCTAAAGTTTTTAGAAAATTATGAAACCAGTTTTGGCAATTGTTTCTTACTCCATTTCTACCAGTGAATTTCTTTAGCGTGCTGGGGTTCACCCTGCTCTGTTTCGTTGCCAGTGACAGTATGTGATTTTATTTATATTAACCATTTATATGTCATAAACTCAGAAGTAAAGGAGACAATGCCAATATTCAAACTAAAGCAGTTAGCAGTGCCAGAATGAGTGTTTGACAAGTTTATAGGAAAATAATTTCAATTCCCTTTTGTTTTCCTACCTCAGTGAAGGATTTTTAGTTTTCACATTTGTTGTTTGTATTGTTTCATAGGAGGAAGAAAGGCCTCCCATAAGAGGTGCAGAGTTGGAGTATGAGTCACTCAAGGTAATTCTAAAACAGAGGTTTCTGGGTTTTTTCTAGTAAGACTCTTGCCACCAATTGTATGTGCTGGCATAGAAAATTACATCAGCCCTCCTGTTTCCAAATAGTAGCTGGAGAAACTAGAACAAAGATTCCCCAACAGTCATTTCATTGTAGGACTGCTCTTTTTGAGGTATAGAATGTGTGGTTGGGGAGGCAAAACAAAAAGATCCTCTAAGCCAGAGGGAGTTCTCTGTTAAAACACATAGTACAGCTTGCAAGTTAATTTGAGCAAAAATACAGTGATAAATGTAGGTCCCTTTTTCAAAAGCATTATTTTAATTACTGCATATCTTAGACCACTAAAACTAAAAATATTTCCTAACAGTGAAGCAGAATTTTCTTAGCCTGCTGACCACTGTTTGTTGTGAACTTTTTTTTTTTGTTGCTAAGGGGAGAATAAGAGGAAAAAAAAATTGGCAATTCTGTTTCCCATCAAATCTGTCTGATTCATGTTATGGTTTTGCATTTCAGACAAAAGGTTAGTCCTGTTAGTGAATCCTCCCAGACACTACTGACTATAGTCAAGAGGCCAGGGACACATGGGAGATTGGTGGATTTCTTGCAGTTACACATAATTTTTACCATTTCTACCCATAGTTTTGTACCTGTGGGTTACAGACATGTAACCCATGGGTGACAGAATTGTCCCTGTTTCTTGCAGCGTCAAGAACTTGAATCTGAGAATAAAAAACTGAAGAACGAGTTGAATGAGCTGCAGAAGGCCCTGACAGAGACACGAGCTCCAGAGGTGACTGCTCCTGGTGCCCCAGCATACAGAGTCCTCCTGGACCAGCTGACCTCAGTCAGTGAAGAGCTGGAAGTACGAAAGGAAGAAGTTCTCATCCTCAGGTCTCAGCTTGTGAGCCAGAAAGAGGCAATTCAGCCCAAGGTAAATCACACTCAGCAGCTGCACTGTGTAGGAGAGTTACATTGCATCACTGACATGCTTTATTTATTAACAGTGTGCTTGAAATGGCAGAAGAAAGTAGTCTGGGTTTGAAAACGTTCCTAAGTGTAATCCCTTGGTCCATTATTAGTGCACAAATCACAGCAGTCTGAATTAGGAGCTTGTATTAATCAACCAGACTGGGGTTTTTCTGCCAGCACTCATGTGAAGATGTTCAGGCTGTACCAAAGTTCTGATCCCCCCCAGACTCCTTAAACAGTGCACAAATAATTCTCATTGGGAGCTGTATCATTTCTCTAGGGTATAGTTGGACTGGAAAATTTAAAGGAATTCTCAGGAATTCCTTTCAATTATTAGTTCAGTAAAAGGAACAGTTTGTTCTACATCTATATGATTGCAGGCCAGTAGCATTTCATAAAGATGACCTCTGAAGATATGTAAATTCCATGTTATTGCTTGATAGATGCTGTGTGCTTTTATAGAAAGAAGAGTAGATTATAAGCACTGAAATGCATATCTTCTAAAAAGCTCTGACTCTGATGACACAGTTAGGGAAGTAATAGCTTTGCAAATAAGAATCATTCAACCTGAAAAGGTATCATGTAACTCAAGGAACTAGTAATTTCCACTGAACTGAGCTATTTCGTGTTTCATAACTGCAGCAAGGAATGAACAGAGATGTCATCCTACCTTTGCTGCTGCAAAGCTATGGCTTTATTTGTCCTAAGTAAACTGCAAGTCTGTGGTGCATGAAGATGTGTAAGTCTTGTTTTAAATGATTGACTGTAAAGAAAACAGAACACGTTTTTCTGTAGTATTTAGAACACTGTAAATAAATGCTTAGTAAATCTTTCAGTAACATTCTCAACAGTGATGGGATGGATGTGTTGATTTTACAGCAGCCATGAGTATGAGGGAAATAGGAAGGTGACCTGTGGGATGGCCAGCAGCCAGTTTGCAGAGAGCTTCTGCTTTTTAGGTTGGACAGCTGCAGCACAGACAGATTTTTTTTAATGTTTTGTTTTTCTTCTTTTTCGCCTACCAATTTGATTGCCAGGAGGATAAGGTACACATTTTCTTCTACAGTTATAAACCAGAACTTCCTAAATTGCTAAAATAACCCTCAACAACATTGAGCTGTCATTTCCCTGCCTCTTAAGTAACCTACATGTTCTTGCATTTTACCTTGATATTACTGAAGAACTTTTCCCATAATTCTGTGTCCTCTGCATCCCCATCTTCATGCTCTGCACAGGGAAACAAGTTAATTCAAAACAAGCAGATTTAACAGTTTTGAACTGTTGGTTTATGACAACCTGAATATGAGAGGAAGTATTTAGGAATTGGTCTAATCAGCTCCATCATGTTTCTGACTGAGTATTGAAGGACAGGGAGCACTGTGATCCTGGAATCAGGCCTCTGTTAACTTGCAAAGCCCTTATATTTCACAGCAAATTAAGTGTCTATGGCATGAAAAAGTCCCTTACTTTAGAGTGCTTGCTGTCCTTGGCAAGCAGCAAACATTGTGGACTCATATTGTCATCTCTAGATACTGGATGGGAATTGCTGAATGTTTGATTAGAAAATGTAGTTGAATACATATAAGAGTATAAGAAACTCAACTGACCCTAAATTATAGATGTTCAGACTGCTAAAGCTTGATAGATTGGCAGGTGAGATACAGCAGTTTTACTCTGTAGTAAATTAATGGTAGAAAAACCTCAAAGATCTCATAAAGATGTTGGGAATAATTCTTTGAGGAGCTTATGTATTTTATTGTTTTTCATATTGGATAACACAATTCATACTAGACATAGAGATCTAGGCTCCAGAATTTATATCCACAAAGCTGTTACTGTAAATACTTTTCAAAATTGTGCTTATGAAAACAGCATCTGCTTGTTTTGAAAGTCAAAAAGTCAGAATTCCATCTCTTATGTTCATTAAAGTCCTGTGATACTCCATGGCAGTGACTCAGATCAGACTGGCCAAGGTGACTGTAAAAACCTATTAAGTATTTCAAGTTTTATTGAAGAAAAAACAAAAGTGCCATAATAAACAATCAAAACTGAAACTAAATGGTACTATGATGCTGTCTAAATTAGAAAATCTCAAGCCCTTGTCAATTCTTTCCTGCTTTGACAGAGTATTTAAAATACCTGAGTGAGAAATAGTTTTTAATTTTGAGCTTAGAAAGACTCCATGTCATCTGTGTTTAAGAAACATTAATAGAATTAAGCTGGCAAAACTGTGCTGCTTCAGTTTTAGTATTAGCAGCTGTTCCTGGTAATTTGAATAAAATGGAAATTCAACATTCCATGAAATTTATTTTGTTCCTTTTATGTGATGAACAAATGGAAGGAGGTTAACATATGTACCCACTTACTAGACAGACCAATATTTGACCATTTTGTGTACATTTATTTCAAAAGATAAACCAAGTGGACATAGAAATTGTGGACCAACCTCTTGCTCAGGTACCCACACTTATTTAATGTGGCTACTCAAGGATTGGTGTTCCACATGAAGAAAACATGGATTCAAGGAGCAGTTACATTGTCAAATTTACTGGAGATTATCATTCTTTTTCAGCATACAATGACAGATGCTACAATCCTCTTGGAGGATGTACAGAAGATGAAAGACAAAGGAGAAATAGCACAGGCATATATTGGACTGAAGGAAACAAACAGGTACAAGTTTCCTTTCTTTATTTTGTGATGAGTTGGGTCTGCTGTGACACACTGTGTTCAGTCAGTGTTCAGTCAGTTCCATCCATGTATGTCTAGAGAACACTCATAGCTGGGGTTATAATTTGATTTCATCAGTAAAATTGTTGTGTGCAGTATTTGAAAGGATTTGGAAATAATGGGGAAATGTAAAATCAAGCTTTCTGGATTTCCATCTTCTTAGCCTATAATTGCTGTGTGGCCTGGCCTGGGTGCCATTCCCCAGGCTGGTTTGTCACCCTCTGAGCCACAGTGGTCACAATAGTCTGTGGCAATGCATTTATTGTAACAGCACAGAATGCTGTAACCAGCTGGGCTGTCACTGAGAACTGAATTGCATCATTCAGAAGAAAAACACATAAACAAGAAAAGTAATTTGCTAAGTTGTTTTAGAGCGTTCTTTGTTTCTTTTATAGTAACTGTAATGTAGTGTGTAATGTCCTTACCATGTCACCTCATCACCATCATATATATCTCTTGTATTTTTTTAAACAACTTTCTTGAAAGGCAATCTCCCCAGGACTATCATATGCTGAATGAGGACGGAGAACTTTGGCTGGCTTATGAAGGGTTAAAACAAGCCAACAGGTTACCAGACTTCTCAGAATGGTTTTTTTTTTTACTTCATTTGCATCTTCT
>JANPWX010000119.1:975653-987005 GCA_024734555.1 Trochalopteron elliotii | reverse complement strand
CAGTTGTATGAGGAGTTGTATGCAGATGACCCCAAGAAGTATCAGTTGTACCGGATTTCCCTTTACAAGCGGATGATTGTATGTAGCTCCCACAAATGCTGTTTCTCTGTTGTCTGCTTGCTGTTTCTGAAGCACTAATTGAAAAGCAGGCTGTCTCCTTTTCTCCCTTTCAGAGGAAATCCCCCTGCAGAGAGCTTCACGATGCCAATTACTTCCTTCACTGCTTTTTTTGTTAGTCTTAGTGTCCTTTGTGTAATCTGTGTTTCTCTTTGATGCACAGTTTTGTTACTAATACGAGCCTTGCACTGTGAGCAAAGCAGTTTCTTTTTGAATACTACTCAGTACTGCCCTGGAAAAGAGGTACATGATGCAAAAGATGTTCCATTTTCAAAACTATTCTTTGGTTTGAAACTTTGATACATTTAGATTCAGTTTAGAAAAGTAGAGGACTGATCATACGGGTCCTTACCGAGGTCAATAATACCAGCAATCCAGTCATAGCCTGAATTTATTCTTATTTTAATATTTTTCAGAAATGCAAAATATGAAGAATGACTTTGGAGATAAAATTTCCATAGTAATTAAAGACAACACCATGCGTGAGCTTGAAAAAATATAATTTATGAGTTTCCAGATCTTAATGAGATGTGAAATCTGTTAAATTTGTTTAGAGGAACCATAGAAAGAACTTTATTCATCCTCACATAGAGGTTGTTCTGAAATTGTATCTGTTCCCTGATACACTCAAAACAGTCTGTCAAACTTACATGTATCTTTTTGTTAACTTCAGGAGAAATTGTTTTATCTGACAACAAGTATGTAGTGTTATTAATAGGATTTCTGTTGTAAAATTGAACAGTGCTTTGGATGTGAAGCATGGCCTTGATTTTGTTGTCAACAGGCCTATTATCTTACTGCTCAAGTATATTGTATCAGCTTGTAAACTCTTTCACTATGTGATTAAGGTTTGTGCCCATGCTGCACTAAAATTTTTCAGTACTTCAGAAGAGGTGTAGTTTCCCAGATGATGCTTTTGGTGCAGGGAGTTTACAATGTTCTTACCAGTGCCAAAAATATTCCTTATGCTCAGGAGATTTTTCTTCTAAGTTGCTTTCCAACACTTCACCTGAAATGGCTTTCAGGTTGTTTGAGCTTGAGTTTTTGCTTTCTTCAGAAAAACTTTAACTTTTTTAATTACACTATTATTTTATGTCACAGAACTATTCAAAGATAGATTTTTGGGGAGTGTTCCTTTGAAGGACAAATACAGTTTATTAAAAGAATAGGACTTTTAGGTGCTAGATGTTATTAATCTAGAATAAAAGCATGTAAGAAACCAGTTTCAGTGTAAGGAAATGTGATGACAGCAAGGGAGATGGCAGAGCAACAAAAGAAATGGTGTTTGGATGTTTGATTTGGTAAATTTGAGTGCAAGTTATGGTCTTTCTATGAATCTCTCTCTCATCTTCTCATAACATGGATAGGTCTGAATAAAGAGTCAGTCTTAAAGGTAGGAATAAATGAAATACAGAAATACAGGATAGCTGTTTAATAATAAAGAAAATAATTTCTGTGAGGCATTTGGAAGAGCAGGGAGGAAGCATTAGGGAGATGTGTTTGCAGCAAAATATCTTCTGCTATACGAACTGACCTCATTCTGAGTGTCTGCAGAATCTACCTGCCTATGAGCTTTGCCTTTGTTATGCTGCATATAACTTAATGATATTTGCAATATTTGGCTTGTGTTGTAGGCAGTGTACCAGCTTGCAGCCCTCGGCCAGAGGATGGCACTTCTGTTCAGCTTTCCTCCCTGCCTCGTCACTCTAACAGCACTGTTTTTGTCTCTGTCACACGGTACAGGGTTGTTCCCATATCTTAATCTTTCCCTTATTTTAATTTACAGGATTTAATGGAGCAGCTGGAAAAGCAGGACAAAACTGTTCGCAAGTTAAAGAAGCAGCTGAAAGTATTTGCTAAGAAGATTGGTGAACTTGAAGGTACTTTTATATTTCGAGAGAAAGATTGTGGTTTGCTTTGTGTTCTGATTGTCATCATACACATCTGTTTTAGCAGTTGTGAGGTCTTCAGTAAGCTTTAGCCTCTGTTGATTGAGAAACATCATGTATGCTCAGACCTCTGTGTGTTCCTTTGTGAACCTTTAGAAGTTTTATTGAGAAAAGGAGATTGATGTTTCTCTGAAGGCAGAAAGTATTCAAACATAAAGGAATGTGTCCTGACCTGTTTGTGTACTCAAAGACAGTGTGTGGTTTTGTCAAGAGAAAGGCAGTACTAAATATGAACCAGGCCAAAATGAGTTACCCACTTTTCCTTTGAATGTGAAGGTTAGTTACTCAAACTAAGTGGTTTTTTTTAAAAAGTCCTACAATATTGTTCAGTTCCCTCTCTGGACAAGATCACAGTAATGTTCATACATAATTCAGAGTGGGAAAATGCTCCTGAAAATATAGTTTGGTGTGTTTATTGCCTAATTAACTTAGAAAGATGCAGTAGGTCTGAGTGGGATGGAGTGGACTTTCATCATAGCAGCCTGTGTGATGCTGTGTTTTGGATTTGAGTCTCTTAACACTGCTGGGAACACACCAGTGTTTTGGCTACTGCTGGGCAGTGTCAAACTTTCCTTTTTTCCCCACTGTCCCCTCAGTCAGCTGAGGTGGGAGGGCACATGGGCACAGAGCCAGGACAGCTGACCCTGACTGGCCAAAGGAATATTCCATATGCTGCACCTCCTAATGTCAGGAACCACAGGAGGGCTTTTTGCACACAAGGTAGCTGTTGTGGGAGACTGGCTGGACATCAGTTCCCTTGGGGTGGGGGTTTATCATGAGTGATTGCCTTTCCTTCCTTCCCCCCCCAGCCCCTTTTCTTTCACTTACTAAACCACCCTTTTCTCAACCGACGAGTTTTCTCAGTTTTCGTCTTAATATTCTCTTCCCTGTCCTGCTGGAGCCAGGACTTTCCTTAGGAATGTTACAGAAATGTGTCTGGTATGTATTGGTTTCACTGGAAAATGTAATATTTCTTTTCATTCTCTCTCTGAAGTGGGCCAGATGGAGAACATATCACCTGGACAGATCATTGATGAACCTATTCGTCCAGTGAACATTCCACGGAAAGAAAAGGACTTCCAAGGGATGCTGGAATATAAGAAGGAGGATGAACAAAAACTTGTCAAGAATCTTATTTTAGGTAAGCATCTTTCTCATTTGTGGTCTTCTCTGCTTCCATACACTCTAAAAAATGAATGATGAGAGCACAGAATTTGCATTAGTAAATGAATAGCTTATTTTGGTTTTGACAGTGTTCAGTTAATATACAGTTGTAAATGAGTATTGTAATCTAATTATCCTTCCTGATTAGTATAGTGCATATCATGCCTGCATAATTTTAGCAAACATTTCTATTTCGTTTTTCTGTTCTTTTACCAAGAAAGTGGCTCTTAGTTTTGCTCTGAGTTTTCACTGGCCAGGTATATATATATATATATATAAATATATATACATGTATATGCTATTAACTGGGGAGGTTGCAATTACCTCATATAACATCTTCTAATGACTTGACACTTAACAAGACAATGTGTGTTTGTTTTTCCCAAGAGCTGAAACCACGTGGGGTAGCTGTCAACCTGATTCCAGGACTACCAGCATATATTTTGTTCATGTGTGTGCGCCATGCAGATTACCTTAATGATGACCAGAAAGTGCGGTCGTTGTTGACTTCCACTATCAATGGCATCAAAAAAGTGCTAAAGGTTAGTTAGTCTGCTCAGTTTAGAAAAAGAAAAAAATGTTCATTTAAAACTCACTTTTGATTTTATGTTAGGAGAGTGATGAAAAGGCTTTCAGTGAATTTGGTCTGGATTTGTGATCAGTGAACTCCCACTAAAGTCCCAAGAGTTGTATTACAAAAATAACAAATTACATTGCTGGCATTTTATCCGTATAGTAGCAGAGATGCATTGAATTAATGGGAAAAGAACTACCTTCTTTTTGGTTTGAATAGTCTTCCTCCTCTGAAGCTTAGCTTATAAAGTTGTGGATGCAGTCAGAGTTTGCAGAGTGAGTCTTCGTTAATCTTCTTCAGAGCACTTAAATAAACAGTTCCATTTGCAGTTTTGGTTAACAGATTCCTCATTTGCTTCACCTACAGATTACACTGATGATAATATGTTACTGCCCAAAGTCTTTGCAAGGAGTTGGCTGGGAGAGTTCAGGCCAGGTGTATCCTGAAGGCAAAATTAAGACATAAATATGTTTTATGCTTACATGTTTTTTTATTTTTTAAATGAGAGAGATGTGTCAAAAGCCAAGCCTTTAATCAAACTACAGGTTTTGAAAAAATACTTAGTAAACAATCCTGCTGGAGCTTAGATATCCATAGGAATTTTTGAACATTTTTAAGTGAAAGAAGTGCATGCTGTGGTGCTCTAGAACTACTCAGCATATACTTGATCCTGTGTTCTTTGCTGAGAAGGGTTTGTTGTTTTGTTTCATTTCCCATACCAGGCTGCCAAAATGGTTATGATGTAAGTGGCATTCATCAAAACTGTTGTTTCCTGCTCCTCCTGCTGGCTCTTTATCATTCCAGTCTTCCCTGCTGGGCTCTTCACAAGAGTCATTGGGTATTTTGGGAATACAGTCACATTGCCCTATGATTTCTGCCCAGAGCAATTAGGATGGGTCTGTAAAACACAGAAAGATCCTCCCTGTGGAGAAAATCATATTCATGAAAAATACTAAGGAAAACAGGGCGGGTGTTAAATGGCACCTTGCCAAAACCCTTGCTTTCCTAATTCATTACTGTAATACACAAAGATTTGCAAACCATCAGAATGAGGATCTACTAGAAAGTGTATTTTCAGTGTTTAGTTATGTATCTTGCATTCTATTATTTTATTTCTCCTACCAGTCTTTGCTGAACTGTGTTTGCTTTTATCTTCAGAAAAGAGGAGATGATTTTGAAACAGTGTCCTTCTGGCTGTCGAACACCTGCCGATTCTTGCACTGTTTGAAGCAGTACAGTGGAGAAGAGGTAAGCAGTGCTCTTACTCTGGTTTCTCTTGCTCTCTGGTACTGTTGTCAGCACTGCTCTTTAACAAATACTGCATAAAAGATCTGGTCATAGTCCCTTAAAATGGCTGCACCTTTTGGAATGATGATGACAGCACCAGTGGAAAGCACAGGGATATAAGATTTGAACCAGCTTCACTTCATTGCAGGCTGGGACCCAGAGTCTAGATGAAGATGACAATGGGCTCCCAAAAGGGCCAGCTCAGATTAAGCAGGAGAATCTGGCAGCTCCCATTATGGTTTTTAGCAATGATTCACTGCACTCCCTATAAAAAGGCCATATTAAGCCCTTTAGGCATAGTATGGCAGACGAGTTGATGTTTGGAGGCTGTGATGTGCCCAATTCCTCTTTCAAGCCTAAGTGGGCTTTTGGCCATAGCTGGCCAGGTGAAAATGCCCATGCCCAGAGTGTTTGTTCCTGTGCCACAGACCTGAAGTTTTGAGTTAAGGAAGCAGAATGCTGTGGGCATCACACTTGAAAAGCAAATCCTAGCATTAGCCTCCAACTTTGGAATCAAAGTTCCAAGCTAAAATTCTGAGGGGCTGTGACTTAAGGTATTACTTGTCAGTTGCATGAAAGAAAATGCAAATACTGCATTTGTGTAATACTTTTGTGCTCTACTGAAGCATTAATTTCTGTTATTTTATGAATTCAGGGGTTTATGAAGCATAATACACCTCGTCAAAATGAACACTGCCTCACTAATTTTGATTTAGCTGAATACAGACAAGTACTGAGTGACTTGGCTATTCAGATCTACCAACAACTTGTCCGAGTGTTGGAAAATATTCTGCAACCAATGATTGGTAAGGCAAAGTCAAATTCCTTAAGCTTCACAACATAGTACCAAAATGAAAATCATGATGGTGGTAGTAGCTGTGTCTCATATTTCTTCCTAAACAGTAGAGTTTCAGTAATAGTTCTTGTGGTATTCTGTTCTTAGATGACAAGGACTATTCTGGACAGGTTGGATTAGATGAAAAACTAAACTGGGACTGGTTCTTCTGGCAGTGCCAGAATGAATTGCTATACCTTATTCATGCTTGGCATTTGCAGGAAGGAGCTGTCTGGACAATCTGATATTTGTTGCCCTGTCTGTTGGGGAATACCCCATGGAAAAAATAGACTTTAATTATATGAGAACTCTTAATTGAAATCAATATAGAAAAAAAAGTTTGATTGTTGTTATGGACAGCAGTGAGGAATTAAATCACAAGCAGTGATAAAACCAACATTCAGGGAGGGGTTTTTTTTTCATTAAGAATACTTTTCATTTTCTGTTCAGACAGTACTTCCACAGAAATTTTCATGATGCTTTCCACTCACAATATTTAGAAGAATGGAACAGCTCTCAGTTTGCTGACTCTGCTGCTGATATAAACCTGGGAGGAAAATAGTACTTTCCTGAGCTGGATTCCTGTCCTTTTAAACACACATGCTGGAATCTTTGTGACAACCCTGTGAACTTAGATTTACAGGACATAGTGGGGGACAGAGTTTCTGGAAATCATGGAAAGTGTAGCTAGCAGAAAGCCCAGCCTGCTCTCTCTGCTTTGCCATCTTGCACGATGTGCTTGTGTATCAGCAGTTTTCAGTCACTACAGCAATGGTGTCCATCAAATGCAGTTTCAGGAATGCTGGAGCACGAGACCATCCAGGGTGTGTCAGGGGTGAAACCCACAGGGCTGAGGAAGAGAACCTCCAGCATTGCTGATGAAGGCACCTACACCTTGGACTCCATCATCCGGCAGCTGAACTCCTTCCACTCGGTGATGTGCCAGCACGGGATGGACCCAGAGCTGATCAAGCAGGTGGTCAAGCAGATGTTCTACATCATTGGGGCTGTAACCCTCAACAACCTCCTCCTGCGCAAGGACATGTGCTCCTGGAGCAAGGGAATGCAGATAAGGTGGGACAGCTTGCTACAGTTCTCTTCAATGCACTGCTGGGAATCTTATTGGGCTCTTGACATTGCTCAATATCAGTTTGGTGGGGCTGTAGATATCTGGAATATTTATTTTTTTCCACAGGCAAACGGATGCAGATGATGTTAAACTGATTTGGTGAAATTTGGTTAAAAACAGCTTAGTTGACTTTGGCCAAATCCTACCTGAGAGTCAAGGGAATGTGGTAGAAGCAAAGTAAAAAGTGTTTCATTATCAAGTGGGAATCAGAACTGTAGGTGAAGTGTTGGTAATTGCTGCCCCAGCTTTTAGAGAATAGCAAACATACCTGCCTTTTTTTTCATACACTGGTGGTGCAATGGATACCTCTTTGTCTACACTAGTTTGCTGCATCCTGAGGTGAAGCCATCTGAATCATCTGGACTTCACATCTCTTGTCCAGTGGATTTTAGTGGCATATGTCAGGAAATTTAGCCAGGGCATTCCAGTCCCTCAAGTTACCTCCCAAAGCCTCACTGTACTTTAACATGGACAAAATGTCATTTGCCTTTCTTCTTACCACATTCACACAATTAATAGGAACAGAAACAAATGGGAAAGACTAGTTAGTGGAAATCTTTGACCACAGTTTCTAACTGTTATGAAAGTCAAAATCCCTGCCTTAATTGGAAGAAAACAGTGTGAAGACAAAATAACAAGAAGGAAAAACAAAGAAGGACAAAGAAGCAGCACTGGGAAAGAGAAATTGCACATGTTTTCCATTTATCCATAACCAAGCATTAATGTTCTTGATGCTCTTACCTCTTTGTACAGATACAATGTGAGTCAACTGGAAGAATGGCTACGTGATAAAAATTTGATGAATAGTGGGGCTAAGGAAACCCTGGAGCCCCTCATCCAGGCTGCACAGTTGTTGCAAGTAAAAAAGAAGACAGATGAAGATGCAGAAGCCATTTGTTCCATGTGCAATGCACTGACTACTGCCCAGGTGAGCAAATCCTCATTGTCTGTCTTGCTGTCCCTCCTGAGCAGATCTCTGCCCTATTGGTGTTTGCTGTCCCTGCCAGCACTGCTGTCACACATGAACTGGAGGTTTCATACTTTGTTTTGCTAAAACAGATTAAGTTGGAGTTGTGAAAAAAGGACCAGACCCTTTTGTGTCTGGTGTTTGAGATAAGTTTTGAACAAATGAGAGGAAGCTCAGTAGATTGTACAGGGTGCAGTGCTATACACAGTCTCTCAAATTTTGGAAACCTTGGAGAAAAGTCTGCATTCAAAGACATCCCTGTACTCCAGACAGCTCTGCCTAGGATTGTAGGAATTGATCTTTCTGCCATCAGGGTTGGTATCCAGCCAAGTTGATGGACAATTCAAACAAAGCTGTTGTCTCTGAGTCTGCAAACAGGAGTGTAAAGTTACTGTGCCCATTAGCCTCAAAGGCTGAACCAGATGGATCTCAGTAAAGAGACTCCTATTTATGAGAGCTCAGATTTTGTACAGATATGTTGCACTTCTTTTCCAAGCCATGCTACATTTGCATAGAGCTTGTACAGGAATAAATGGACCCAAGCATCTTTGATGCTTGCTGAACAATTCTCACCAGGAAAAGGAAGAAATTTCCCCAGTTCTTTCACAGTTGTGTCAGCACTAGCAGTTGCACTGATAAAGCCATTTTGATTGATTAATTCACATTACTGGAAAATTAGTTTTCTACTGAATAAAAAGTTAGAATTCCTAACTAATGTTAGGAATGTGTTTTAACTTTTTAACAAAATGTTTTGGTTTTTTAATAAAGGGAATGGTAAAAAAGTGAAAATATTTTTAATAGGTTTTATAAGTTTCACCCATATTATTATTATTTAAAAATCTTTGTTGTGTTGCTTTGGTGGTTTTAGCCCTGTTTTTAGAGAAATAGCTCACTCTCTTGAAAAACAGAAAAGTTGTAAGACTACCAGAGGTCTTGACTACAGGGTCAAAACTAGGTTGAGAAATACATCATGTTTTTGGGGGTGGATGGGAAAACAATCAGTTGCTTCTTGAGATTTTTCCATCATTTGGTATTTTCATCACATATGTAGAAATTGAGAGTTTCTACCTCCAAAGAGCATATGTTCTGAAGGAGGCAGTCATAGCATTAAGCAGGGTGATGGATTTCTGCATTAATCGATTAAAGCAAAAAAAAAAAAGCAGATACCTTTAAATAGTTTTCTTTTTTAAATAGATAATTTTAAAATTATGTTATTAGTAATCATGGATGCATCTGTTGATTGATCAGTAACATGAACCTGAAAGTGATTGTTCTTCTTCACAGATTGTAAAAGTCCTGAATTTGTATACTCCAGTTAATGAGTTTGAAGAGAGAGTCTTGGTGTCGTTTATACGTACAATACAGGTATGTGTGTCTTTCCATCAAAAACCATTTGACTGTGCCTAAGGAAACCTCTGATAAGCCAAAATCACTTGCATCCTGAAGTACATTCAAGAAAATGAATTAAACTATGCTTTTTAGCTGTCGTAGTTTAACAGCATTGAAAAGGTGATGTCAGCCTTAAAATTTAAGCAATCACAAGTTGCTGCCTCCAGACTTAGATTAAAGTGTTTGTTTCCCTGTCAGTATGTATGAGGTTTTCAGTGAGAGGTTTTTGTGCTTATTCATCTTTGTGTATCTAAGTTCACTTGTATGACAGCTTTTCAAGCACTAAGATTTAGATATGCAAATTCACTCAGACCTGTGTCTGCATGTGAAGTTCTGTGCTTTGGAAACTGAGGCCTATATCCATACCAAAGTTCTTAATTTAGTCCTTACATTTTTGTATATATTGGTGAAAAGGAAGAATTTTGAAAACTCCAAAGAGAAGCAGCCAGTAGAGCAAAATTAAAGAAACAAACATGAATTTTCTGGTCTATTAGAAACTGAATTACAGTATAGCAAGATAAAGGAGATTGGGAAGGTAGAACTGAAATAAAGCTGTAATTCCACTTACTGAAAAGGTGGTTACCAGATACTGAGCAAAGTCTTCCTTTTGCAGGGAATTTAAGTATTCCCAGATTGCATTGTAAGAGGAAGATGTGCAGAACTGAAGCTGACCAAAGAAACCACAATTTAGTGGCACAGTTGGTGTAAATGTGTCAGCTCAGGTTGGCACAGAGTGTGTGTTTACACAGATCATCTTTGTAAGATGACTGTTAGCAGTCACTAAATGCTGATGCCATCCCTTTTTCTTATCTTTGCAGGTGCGTCTGCGAGACAGGAAGGACTCTCCTCAGTTGCTCATGGATGCTAAACACATCTTCCCTGTTACTTTTCCCTTCAATCCATCCTCTCTGGCTTTAGAAACCATCCAGATCCCAGCCAGCCTGGGCCTGGGCTTCATCTCACGTGTGTGATCCCCAGGATGTCCTGTCAGTGTTAGGTGGAGAACCAGTTGCCTGATACCTGTACCTGTTAAAATGTAGTGAGACACTAAACCCACGTTTTCTGAACAGCCAGCCTTGTCTAAGCCCAGATGTGTAGTTAAAATAGCTGGGAAACTGCACAGCAGCACCACAGGCTGAATGCTCATAGAAAGATGTGCATTTGTGCTCAGTCATTGCATTTATGAGGACATCACTGGTTTGTACATTTGCAGAGTGTGGAAATCGGGCTTGGACAAAAATTGTGTCTTCAACTGTCTAGAGACATTTTTAGATCTTTAGTAAACATATTTAAATAGTGTAAATTAAAATCCATATGTAATCTTCTCATAGGTGGGGACCAATAGGGACAGTCACAGTCCTGGACATGGAAGACTTGAAAGTAAGGCATTTTGTAGTAGAATACACAGTCACATGGGAGTCTGTTACATTTAATTTGTAAAAAAAAACTGGAATGGAAAAACACAAACTGGCAATATATAAAGTTATTTCTTAAACCACTTCCTCATTTATGTCAGTTTGACATAAATTGTAGTGATAAGTCTTATAGCTCACTATATGCTCTTAGGTGTTCATTTGTTAGAACTGTGGTTTACCAAGCAAACTAAAATGCTGCTGCATATTCTGTTGTTTTAAATGTATGACAGTATCATACTAAGCACTAAAAATAAGATACTTCATTTTTTATCGTCAACCTTATTTACAGTCTGTTGCAATCTGTTATTTTAACTGGGTTTTTGCACATTGTATCAAGTAACACCTGTAGAGGAAAATGGTAACTAAGCACAAGTAGCACACTGGAAATTACACGTTTAGTTATTTTTAAAAGTAGTTAGCTAAAAATACAGAATCTTGAAGCAAACAGTCAGAAGTCAGTAATGATTTTAGTATTTATTTAGGTTATAGAGTCTGTCTAATGTTGTTCTTTGTTTGTAGACCCCAG
>JANPWX010000119.1:934840-970681 GCA_024734555.1 Trochalopteron elliotii | reverse complement strand
AGGAGAAGGCGCCGAGGGGAAGGGGTAGAGGGGAAGGGGCCGTGCGAGCCCCGCCGGAGCGCTTCGTGCGCCCGCGGGCGCCGGGCACAGCGCGGAGCCGCCCGTGCGGGACATCGCACCACAGGGCACCGTGGGGAGACGCTTCTCTCTGAGAAAAACACTCCTTTTGTGAGAGTCTCGGCCTCCAGGAGCAGGTCTCGCTGTTCTGGGCAGCGATTAGGCAACGTGAGGGTTTAACTGCCCTTCCCTGGACGCTCAGGCTCGGAGCGCCGCGCTTTCTGTTGGGCAAATATTGAATGCGTGCGGCAGGGCTTGGCCCTAAAGCAAAGATTATTCCTCCTTAATGCACCTGCTGAAAAACTTTTGCACAACTTTTCCCTCTTCTCCAGTAGTCACCGGAGTGTTGTGACGTATCATTTGTTTGCTTAGCTTTAAATAACCAAGCCAGCGGGGATGTGTTGGTGATTTAATAAGCCTGTCGCTCATCTATTGCAATATCAGCTGCTCCCACTGAGCCCAGTGCTGCGGGGCTGGTGGATCCTGCCGCGCTCGGAAGGACCAACGCGGGTTTCCCAGGAATAGTGTCAGGCAGGTGAAGGGGGGAAGGAGTGCGGGTGTAACCCGACACGGAAATGAGCAAACTCCCTCTGTTTACCTGCGAGGCAGGGTTTGGAGACAGCCAACTCTCTAGGCTGAGTGCATTTGCCAATGGAGGCTCCTGCAACTGCAGGGGCCTTTCCTGAAGAATCAGTGCTTTTATCACATTCTTCTCCCTCCCTTTCTCGTCCTTGACGTAGTGCATGGGAACACATTGTGTGCTCCTGAGGCTGTTTGGTGGTGATATTCTAGCTCACAAAGAATAACAGCAAACAAAGAATTCAATTTAACAAGCACTTTTTGTAAGCCAGGAGGAGATCAGCATAGCATAGGAATGGCACAAACAACACTTTATAGTTGGATAAACACGGAAAACACAAATGTAAAGCTAATTTAGCCATGTCTTTCATGTGGCCATTGAATAGATACTTGTGGAGCTGGGCTTTTGTCCCCTTGGTCACATAGATGGAAACACTGCCCTTGGTTTGGGGTTGTTCAGAAGGTGTCTTTATGATTTTGGATATTGTGTAAATAAATGCCATCATGCTGAAAGCATCAGCAAAGAGGTGTCATGGAAGCAGCTGAGGTTTCCATGGTTGCTCATCCCCTGATGAGCACCAGGTTGCTGTGTGGCTCACTAGAAATGTCAGTGTCTGTCCTTCGAGATACTGAAAACAGCTGGAGAAGTCACTGAGCAACACAGGCTAACTCACAGGATGGTCTTGTGCAAGTCCCTTCTACCCTAAATTGTTTGGTGTTGGTCCTTGGGAGTTAGAATTAAGGAAGCTACAGCTGTACAGTGCCCTTTGCAGGGACCTCTGTGGGCGCCCACCATGGTTCAGTGGGGTTCTTGGGGGCAGAGACACTCATGTTGTGAGGATCTACTGCAGCTTCCAAGGCTTCTTCCAAATTAGAGAGGGAAAAAAGTCATTTGTGCCAAAACCAACAGTTGCAGCACCAAAACGAAAGGGAATACAAGTCCCCAAGGTATCTGTGGGTCTGCTCACACTCCATGAAATGGTGACTAATGTTAATTTTTAAAGTAAGCAGCTGCAGCAGTTCTCATGGGTTTATTTAAACAGCTTGTTTCAACTGACCGTGGATAGAGCTAGGGTGAGGGAATTAAAGGAAAGGTTCTGGCTATCAAAACAGAAAGATGCTGGAAAAGTATACATTATGGTTTCTTGTGTGAGTAGGGACAGATGATGTTGCTTTGTCAAACCCTGTCAGGATGAGAAGGACACACTCCATGTCAATAAAATAATTCCCCACTGACAGGGGTTTCCAGCTGCGTTATGTCCTTCTAAGGAATGTTGTTTCCCACAGCTTCTCAGGCAGAGCATTTAAAGAAGTTGCTTTTGCTTCAGCATTTTAACTTCAGCATAGGAGATGCAAATGGTTCAAAAAGTGTAACCTACATTTAAATTTTTGTTTCAAATATCTCTGCTTCAGTAGGTTAGAGATACCTTGCTGGGATGGAGCTAAAGTATGCCAGTTGATTGCATGTAAAGAAAGAAACCAGCCAGTAGTCTTTGAAGTTTGTCCTAGAGCAGGGGAAGATGTTTGGAGGTTGCACTTCAGTCCCATTAAAAGAAAGGGAACTGTGCAGAGTCTTTCTTGGCTATGACAATGTGCCTATGGCAAAATGCATTCTGAGTTCAGTGTCCTATACTCGAATTCAGGGAAGTGATTGTCTATACTTGATTGTCTGAATTCTGGTAAATGAGATGCTTTCTCTGGTACTTGCTTATTTGAACCCTCCTAAAAACAAGGTCTGTCCCTTAAATGTATTTTATTCTTTGTTCAGTGTTAGAGGATTTGAAGAGCTTGCCAACAGTCTGGCCCTTGCTCACCTTCCTGCATGCTGTGTTGTTCTGCAGACTCTGCTCTGAACAGGAGCAGAATATGTGTGTCTGAAATTAATGAGTCTTCCTTCTTTTTTTATTCTTTCATGAAAAAAAACAAAACCACAAAAAATATATCCTGCTGTACAGAACTAATAATAATCCCCAAAAATCCTGGAATTGAGTTGCACTTGATGTTTGAAAGGTATTTTTTAATGCTAACCTGGTGTTATTATGGTAGCTAAGCTAACTATTGTCTTGTTTTTCTGCTACAGTACAATAGGGTTTGGATCCCTGATAATGAAGAAGTTTGGCAGTCTGCAGAAATCACAAAAAACTACAAAGCTGGAGACCGTTTTCTCCATGTGCAATTAGAAGATGGAACTGTAAGGAGAAAAGCCTGAATTATTCTGGGGTTTGCTGAGATATGTTAATATAGAAACATAGGACTTATAGTTATGGGATCAAAATAACATGTACATATTTCCCTTTTTCATCATATTGAATGAAATTGGTACAGTACACATCTGCTGCCCAAAAATATGAGGAGTGCAATTCCACTGTCTGTATGCATTAGTGTGGAGAACATACCTCAAAGATCACTTTGGCAACAAGCCCTGAAACTCATCCTGAACTGAAGTAAAAATCAGAAGTGCAGGGCAGGCATAGTTCTTTCTCACAGAACCAGCTGCTGCCTTTTTTGTTGGTTTGTGTAGGATGTTAATTTTAAGTTTTTTACAGATTTAATACTTCGAAAGCATTTCTGTATTTCTGCATTCCTCTTCCATTAAGACAAGTGTTAAAAGTATGATTAAATGGATTTGTCAAAAGAAACAGAAGTGATTTTTAAACTTTCTGTAAAGAAGACTGAGGAGTTGCAAGTGATGATAAAGCTGACTTGAGTCCTGACCATGTCTTTACTTTCATTGAGTTGATGCTGATCTGTTATTCTCATCTGTACTTGAAATATGTCTGTGTTTAGAGAGCTAAACATTTTTACAGATTTCAATGCAAAATATTGTAATTAAAGAAAATGAGGGTTTCTTTTGCATAAGCAACAAACAGCTTCAATTCCCCCAAGTTCAGTGGGATATATGGAATCAATGAAATAAAAGATCAGACAAGGCTCCATCAACTCTATAACTTCGTGTAAAAGTAATTTGTATTTATGCAAACACAGTGCATTTTATGACATTTCAAGTAATTTTTTTTTGTCAGGAACTGAGTTACCCTGTTGATCCAGCTGCTTTACCACCACTACGAAATCCTGACATACTTGTTGGTGAAAATGACCTCACTGCACTCAGTTATCTCCATGAACCAGCTGTTCTACACAATCTTAAAATTCGTTTTGTGGAGTCTAAGCTAATCTACACATACAGTGGTAAGCTAAGTGAAATGAAGAGTTTTTTTAAAAAATCTTTTTTAAAAAGTACTAATCTTGATTCAGTTTGCAGCATGATGTGTGTAATGTTTTCCTGAAGTGTATTTTAACTCTTGTTAAGTGGTTTTATGTGTGAGTTTATACCCAGTTTATATGAACTTGTTTGTTCATCAGTATCATCTGTCTAGAAAATATTGCTACTTTGTATTATAATAATACTTTGTATTATTTCAGCTGTTGCTGCCAACACCAGGCATTTCATGTAAATAACCTGTGTTTTACTTTTGTTTTGTACACTTGGCTGTAGGAATAATTCTGGTTGCAATAAACCCCT
Organism: Trochalopteron elliotii; assembly: GCA_024734555.1. Lineage (NCBI taxonomy): Eukaryota > Metazoa > Chordata > Aves > Passeriformes > Leiothrichidae > Trochalopteron > Trochalopteron elliotii. The sequence continues at coordinate 966,522 of JANPWX010000119.1, read as the reverse complement.
ATAAGCAGCTGCCAATATATGGAGATGCCATTATCCATGCATATAGTGGGCAAAACATGGGAGACATGGATCCACACATATTTGCTGTGGCAGAAGAAGCATACAAGCAAATGGCAAGGTTCAGTATGTTATTTTAATGCCCATAAATAACACTTTAAGCCTTGTGGCAGTCAGTGTTAATTGTCATTTAATTTTACTCTGTATGTGCCACTGGCTATTAAGAATACCTTTGAACACATACCTTAATTAGAGGAAAAGGGATTCCTTAACCAGCTGAGGAATTTCTAGAACTCAAAACTACTTTCATTCTTGATGAGGGGTAAAACACTGACTTAGTGAACAGCAATGACATCAACCTAGAGGTTACAACTGAAGAGGAGTAAGAGAAGAACAGATGAAAGGTGGAACAGATATGTGAGAGTTGGGCACAGCTGTCATTTCAAACATTGTTTCATATGTGTAATTTCTACATTTATACCTGCACTTCAGACATGTCTGACATAAACTGATTATTTGGTTTTAGGAATAACAAAAATCAGTCTATTATAGTCAGTGGAGAATCAGGAGCTGGAAAGACTGTGTCTGCAAGGTACACTATGAGATACTTTGCCACTGTGAGTAAGTCAAGCAGCAATGCACACGTGGAGGATAAAGTATTGGCATCCAATCCAATAACTGAGGTAAGTTTTGGAGGGTGTCTGTCAAGTCTGTGCTCATCAAGGGAAGAATTCTGAGAGCTTCTGGGAAATTCTGTTTGAAATCTTTAGGGGATGCTTTACCTATCTGAGTTAGATAGCTAAATTAGAAAGTTTAACCTCTCAGTGTTACTGGTGGAAAGAAAAGAGGTGGTCAGCCTCAGGAGCACCCAGTCCTGTCTGATTTACCAATGCCCCTTTGGAGGTGCTAGTTTGCCTCCAGAGTGTGTTTGACCACCTAATTAGATGATGATATAACGATATTGAACAAGTTGTTTGGTTTTATTAATTGGATCCTTATGGTGGAAAAGCATACTTTGTCTGATTTTCAGTTTATGTAGCATTATAATGTTTGACTTGAAGCTTGCCTTCAATTTTGGGCCTCAAAATTTAAGTAACAGTTCAGTGCTGAGACTTTTGATTTTAGAAACGTGTACTTAATTCAGGTTTTGACTAAGTTATTCTTATGAGACACGTGAGTAAATCAAATTGTAAGGGTTTTGTAATTTCTGCAGGCTGTGGGCAATGCAAAAACCACACGGAATGATAACAGCAGTCGATTTGGAAAATACACTGAAATCAGCTTTGATAGGAGTTACCAAATCATTGGAGCTAACATGAGAACATACCTGCTTGAGAAGTCCAGGGTTGTATTTCAGGTAGGTAAGATAAAGTCTAAGATAGTCAGTATAGCTCCTGATCCACTGTAGTAGTTCTGTATAGAAAATATTATGTGAAGCTCTGAACAGTGTATCCAATCAGCATTTGATTTATATTTTAACAGGAACTAATATTATTTATGGTAAGTTACTTTATTCCATGTTCTTCCTTATGTTAAATGAAGCATGCTTCTCAGGGACAATTCCCTGAGATAAGTGCAAGAAATATTTGAGAAATCTGTAACTTGTGGTTACAATAGTAACAGAGGTTAATTGTATCTGGAAAGGACCAGCATATACTGGGCAGAGAGAGTCTCTGTGAAAAAAAAACAGCTGAAGTTTTATAAAGCCTGGGCTTATTTCATGCGACTCACTACAATGTTATGGCTTAATTGTGACAATATACTAAAGAAGGTATTTAATTTTATAAAACGATTTTTACAAAGGTTTCTTTTTTAGTAGTATTGTAACTTTTTAAGTACACTGAGAAATACCTGTATATGTCTTCTGCCTTGAAGGATGGTTTGGAAATGGAGAGTTCTTTGAGTTCCCACAGGGCAGTGTTTCAGCTGACACTCCTTCAGGTTTTTTTGTTACAGTATTTGGCTGTTTTTATTAGTAGATGATTGTTCAAGCTGAAGAAATTATTAACATCCTTGGGGAAAGAACTCCACAGAATGGCAGTGGAAATAAAGCATACTTGCATGTATCACTTTCAAAGCTCTTGCTAAGATGTGCCATTTTAATCACAAGCAATTTCTTTGCTAACCTACGTTGCAGCAGAATTTAGCCTTCAGTTATCATTACCACTTTACAATAGCATTGAATATCAAGTGTTTTTCAGTTTGTTTCTTCATTTTGTTATTAAATTTTTTTTTTCTGTGATGTTACTCTTCGCTTTATTTTACAGTCAGAAAATGAAAGGAACTACCATATATTTTATCAGCTGTGTGCATCTGCTATGCAACCTGAATATGAACATCTTAAATTGGGTAGGTCTCAAGAAAATAACCTGCTCTTCTCTTTTGCGGTGCAGCATTTTAAGGCTGGGTTTTCAAGTGCTGGGATGTTTAGTGCACTACAGCATAAATGTCACAGCCTTAAAACAGGACCTGCGTTTTTAAGTCACTTAGCTGTTAATCCTGCTGGTTTTGAACTTGGTAGCAAATCCCTGGTAACTCAAATAGTGCACCATCAAGTACCTGAGTGTCTTTGGAAATCTTATTCTCATCCTTTCCGTAGTGACAGATGCCATGACAGCTTAGGGAATTAATTCATTTATCTACAGAGAAGCTGGGAGAAGCAGAATTTAGGTATATGTTTCCTCAGTCTCCATTCCAGTTTGTTTAGTAGATGTTTATTAATATTTCTAGGAATTATGAACACTGATTTGTGTCAGCTTAACTGAGTTGGGCTCATGGATTTCCCTCAGAAAAAAGAGGACCTCCAGCTCATCACTGAAACATTGTCATCTGACAGCATCTTTAATTTTTTTGTGTTATAAAAGTTTTAACAAGTGGCTCTTCCCAGTCCCTGATCTTTTCAGAATTACAAGATTTGCTTCTTTTCTACAGGAAGTGCAGAAGAATTTAACTACACACGAATGGGTGGCAGCACTGTAATAGAAGGGATTGATGACAGAGCAAATATGGTGGAGACTCAGAAGACATTTTCCTTACTGGGTAAAACCTTGGGAATGCATTTTCAGCAGATTTTTTTTTTCCTGAAATGGGCAAAGGTGGATTGTTTCTGAAATACCCAAAACGTTAACAGTAATTACCGAAATAGTTTATTTCATAGCTTGTCCATTGTGGTGTTGGTCTATTTTTGAAGTGCTGGGCAGGAGCAATTAGCAATTGGTGTTAATTGTTACTGGTCAGAAGCATGAGGGCTGGAGTCCTCTTGGCCCATAAACTAACATGCTGTGACAGAAGTGGGATTGGAAGCTCCTTTGCCCCTGTAAAAGCTTATGTAAAAGCTAAATCAGACTTGAGCTGGCACTTGGGGAGGTACAGAAACTTATGCCCAATCTGTCATGGGATCAGACAGGCAGAAAATTGGCAGAACCAAGGGTTTGCATCGTGCTCTGCAGAGATGCTGTACAACAATTCCTGGCTGCACAACAAAGCAAGTATCCCAGCATTGTTCTGCTTTAATTAATTGTACTGTTTCTGCGTATTTCAAATAATCAAGGAATGTTTTTTCAGGTCTGAAGGGGGATTTTCAGATGGATGTTTTTAAAATGCTGGCAGCAATCCTGCACTTGGGCAATGTGGAAATAGCAGCTGTTGGAGATGAAAGATCATCCATCAGTGTAAGGAAGTGGCTCATTCAGATACCAACATTTTCTATTCTATTTTATGCCAGAAATGCTTTAGCAATAGTTTCTCTCATATCTGGGGCTCAGAGCAGCATTAAATCTGGTGTACTAAACTTGATTGATTTCTCCACCTCCATCTGTGTGGATTCACAGCGAGTGTTCACACAGATGCTGTTCTGTGCCTAAGTTCAGAAACTCTTAAAAGGCAAAATGTGGCTAAGAGTATCCCATATCCAATTGATCCACAGCTGCTGGAAAATCCATTTTGGAACTCTCTGCAGGATGCAGGAAGCAGAGCATAGTCAAAGCTGCTCAGAATGTGTCCCAGCAGGCTATGCAAGTCTAAAAGGCAAGAACACCTAAAAATAGACTAAAGTAACTTTCTTTCGGTGTCTTAATCCAAAACATCTCATCCGGTCCCATGTTTTTCTCTCCTATATCAGGAGTTCTATCCATTATTATTTGCTTTAACTCATCTTGCTATTTTGCCAGATGAGGAAGTAAATACAGCCCCTCACCTATCTAAGAGTAAAAATCGCAGTTTGGCGTCAGCGGCGCAAGGATTTCACTGTCTGGACAGCAGTTAAAGAATTAAATGTACCCTAATAATACTTACTGATCTTCTTTAAAGATGGAAGACAAACATCTGAGCATATTCTGTGAGCTTCTGGGCTTGAGCTGTGACAAGATGTCACGGTGGTTGTGCCACAGGAAGATTGTCACCACCTCGGAGACGGTGATAAAGCCCATGACCAGGGCCCAGGCCCTCAACGCCAGGGATGCTCTGGCTAAGAAGATCTACTCCCATTTATTTGACTTCATCGTGGAAAGAATTAACCAAGCCCTGCAGTTCCCTGGCAAACAACACACTTTCATTGGTGTTTTGGATATTTATGGGTAAGAATGTCTCTGGAAGCCTTTTCTTTGGAGTAGATGAAAAAAAGGCATTTTTTTGTGTTGGTAATGAATTTGGAGTGGATTGTTTTTACTAAAAGGTTATGGTCATGTAAGTTCTTTAGCATCCAGAGTAGTGGAAATCCTCTGCTACTATAAATACTGTAATTTTTTTGTGAATGAAGTTTAAATTTAACTTCTGATATGATACTTTTCGATTTAACTCTGGATTTTTTAGCTTTGTTCTGTCTGGTAACATTAGCTTTTAGAGAAGTTTTGAAATTCCTTAACATTTTCATTAATTGTACCGTTAGTTAATTAACTTTGAAACGTTAGGATAGCTGCAAAGACTTTCAGGGATGCTACCATTTGATTTTGATGTCAAAGGATTTTTTTTTTTTCTCATTTGAATTGTGTTTCAGATTTGAAACATTTGATGTGAACAGTTTTGAACAATTTTGTATCAATTACGCTAATGAAAAACTACAGCAGCAATTTAACCTGGTATGTCCTTTTTTTGTTACAGTTCTTTATCTTATTTTGCTGCAGGGTGGATATTAGTAAATGCTATTTGTGCTTGAGTGATGGGTATTTCTGGATAGTGACTATTCATTAATAAATAAAAATATTGTATTTTTATATGTAAACATAGGTACACACACATATATAAATGAAAAATTCTAAGTTTATTTTCTTACAGACAGACATATAATATACTCCAAAATATGATTTGTATCTTATGTATGCAACAACTATGCACATGCACACGCTGTATTTATTTTCCCTTAATTGTAACCTCCTTTATGTTTTCATAATTTTTCCAAATCCAGCATGTCTTCAAACTTGAACAAGAAGAATATATGAAGGAAGATATCCCCTGGACTTTAATAGACTTTTATGACAACCAGCCTGTCATTGACCTTATTGAAGCTAAAATGGGAATTTTAGAACTTCTGGATGAAGAGTGCTTGGTAATTTAATATTTGCTCATTAAAAAAAAAACCCAACAAACTATATAGATTTTTACAAGTGGGGCTTGTAATCCATATTTTACCCTTTTCAATGGGAAATAGAGCATTTTCTTCAGAAGAGGAACATTAATGTTTGCCCTCTGTTTGGTAATTCTGACTGTAAATTACTTATTCTGTTTTCCTCTTACAGAATTAAGAGCCCAAAACTGGATCTCAGAACTTAGCTAGAAGTAAGGCAGCAGCTGGAGTTCTCCCTGTGGGGCCAGTGCAGGACTAGAGCAGGTTGGGCAGGAGGGCAGTGGGATCCTCATCCTTTTACCCTTCCTGGACTGCAGTTTGCTGCTGGTCTTCTTGCTCCAAGCAGGAATTTCAACTGCTCAGTCTCCAGGGAGTCGTCCACCAATATTTTTTAAGTGAAATTAGTCCACAAATCACTACTTTTGATACAAAACTTTGTGGATTAACACAACCTTCTTACCAAACATGATTTGCTACGGGGAGCCAGTGGTGGGTCTGAAGAGACAAAAACTATGGTTGTTACCAGGTCTTGTAATTCACTGGAGGGGTTTTATTTTGTGTTTATTGACAGTCAGCAGCTCTGCTGCTTCTAACAGCCCAGCTGAGCTTGTTAAAGAGATTGCCCTTCTCATTCTTACAGTTGCCTCATGGAAAAGATGAAAACTGGCTTCAGAAGCTGTATAATAATTTTGTCAATAAAAATGCACTCTTTGAAAAGCCAAGGATGTCAAACACCTCTTTCATCATTCAGCACTTTGCTGATAAGGTAGAGTGTAAACAACCCAGTATTGTTCCCCATGTTTCTAGCAGTAGCTCATTCAGAAAAAAAAACAAAGTGTAGGAAATAGGAAATATTAATTATTAACCACACCTATTTGGAACTTCTGTAAAATTTATCTCCAGTACATAGTGCTATTTATTTATTGGTAATACTGTCTGTAACAGGCCATTTAAATGTAAGAAATGCTTAAGATCGTGAATTTGAGAGCATAAAAATAAATCATCAAGATAAAAAAGCAGAAAAATAATAGAATGTATAAATAGAACAGTTATAGTTGTAGCTTATACACGTTTTGGTTGCAGTTATTTACATTTCAGATGTGGTATTCCTTTTTGGTGCCTTGATTTGAAATGATAGAATAATGAAGAGAGGAGGGAAGAAATTCCTAATGAAAGCAGAAGGATTTGGATTCTGGCAGTTTGTCCTGCTTTTAAATGTGCAGGATTCATGTATGTAATCTTGAGAAAATGCAGGTGGGAAAAGCAGAGTTTCAGCCATTATGTGTGAGATTAATAAACAGCTCTTGGCTACCACAGCTTGGAGAGTAAAAATCTTTGTTTTGCCAACTGTTTGTTGATGTGTTGCTGAAAAGTTAATGATTTCACCTGTTTGCACAGGTAGAATATAAATGTGAAGGATTTCTGGAAAAAAACAGAGATACAGTACATGAAGTATTGGTTGAAATCTTGAAAGAGAGCAAGGTTTGTGACAAACAGTAATGATTAATCTTCTGAATACCTGATTTTACTGGAATTAATTCAGATCTGATTTTGAAATGTTTCTTCTGATCTACAGATTTTTAATAGGTTGAATAAACTAATTTAGTCTTAATTTTTATTAATATCATAGAAGTGTATATTTTTACCATCAAATAATACACAGGATGAAAAATCAGAGTGTTCAACTTCCTCCATATATGTGGGTTTACTTTGCTAGTTATGTTGGGGTTTTCTTTTAGTATCTCCCTTCACTTCAAGAGCATTTTGTAATCCTTGTAACTGAAAAACTTTTTTTTTTCCCTGTAGTCATTACTTGCAGCTTTGATAGGTGGTTTATCATTAACAACTGCCTTTGTTTATTCTTCAAAAGAGATTAAGAGAATGCCAGGGCAAGGAAAACATCAGGTGTCTTATGTATGCTTGCCACTTCCCATCTGCTTGTCCCTTTGAAGTCTACAGCCTTGAGACTTCAGGATTACTCTTAATAAACTAACTTCATCTGACCTGAAAATATATTCTTAATTTTAATTGCATATTGTGAAAATACAGCCTTAAGTGCTCTTATTTTTAGCTCTGCTCTGTGTTTATGTCCATATTTGCTTGTATTGAAACAGCTTTTGCAGGCTGCTTTCACAGATGTTGAGTTTTGTGTGTGAAATGTGTAAGTGCTTCACAATAGACTCAGGATCATTGCAGATCTTTTCACAATTATTGTTTGTTTGTGGCTTAAATATTCAGTTCAATATCCAGCAGTACCTGGCCTAAGTATTAAGGGGTTTGCATTTTATGTTATAGTAAATGTAATTTTGATTAAAATGATGCTGCAGTTACACAGTGTTTAACTCTGGTTCTTTCACCACACTTTTAGTTTCATCTGTGTGCAAATTTTTTTCAAGACAGTCCAGTGTCCATTTCACCTTTCAGTTCAACTATAAACATCAAATCTGCCAGACCTGCTCTGAAATCACCCAACAAACAGCTCCGGACCACTGTGGGCAGTAAGGTACTGCACAGACCTGCTATTCTGTGGTGTTTATACTTGCTGGGAAATGCTGGGCAGCCTGAGACTGGATTCTGTCACTGTTCATGGGGGACTGTCCAGTTTTCAGGACAGCAGGAGGCACAGAGCAGTGCTCCAGGCCTGGGTATAAGCAGGTGTGTTTATTTTATATATAGAAGGCTGTTGGGTACAGCCACACTCTTCAACTCCCTGCATTTGGGATCCAAACCTTATCTCCCAGTGTCCAGCCAAAACCTAACAAGTAATTAATAGACTAAGACTTGACTTTTTACTGGAAATGTTTCATTAGCAAAGATCTTATGTCTGGTTATTTCCTAGTTCCGGAACTCTTTGTCTTTACTTATGGTGACACTGAATGCAACCACTCCTCATTATGTGAGATGCATCAAGCCAAACGATGAGAAATTGCCTTTTGAGTAAGTATGTTAGTTGTGCTCAGCTGTGGTTTTCTCTCTCACTGTGGTGGTGTGTCAGCAAGCTGAATTCTTTTCATTGAGAAACTTCCCATACAGAACATGGTTTTGCATTCCAGGTAGCTGAATTTGAAAAAGATATTGTCTTCTTACAAAAATAAAATATTCAAGAGTCATAATTGTGACCTTAAAAATCCTTTAACCTAATATTTTTCAAGTTACATTCTAGTCCTTGTGTATTTTTCAGAACATTTTTAGGGTAAAGGTTTTCCTCCTTTGGTTTAAGTTGATGTATGTTTTGTATAGCTGTGTTTCCCTTATGCAATATAGATTAACCTCAATTCATATTCAGAGAATAAAAACCTCTGCCATTTTCTTTGTGAAATTCCCTTTAGTCTGCAGAAATATTCAAAAGAGCTTTATAAGTCAGAAAAGATGTGAACAGTGTTGAACATAGCCTCAGATTTTTCCCCAGTTTTTATGTAATTTTAATGTTTTAATACAGTCACATGTGGCAGATAATTTTCATTCCTATGACCAGGAGTGAGTAGGAGTTAACTTTGATGCAGCTGTTGGTCTCTTTTGTGGGCAGACCTGTGGAAGCACTCTGGTGTCAGTTATACAACTTCCAGCTGGAAGGCAAATGAAATTAAAGCCTTTATCATATATGAGTAGGAGGGAAGATTCTAAATGAATCAGCTTTGATTCTAAATGAAATCTTTTAAGTATGTTAAAAGATTTCATTTGTAGCCAGAGAAAATCTTTCCATGTGAAACACGTTACTGATGATATTATATCACTGTCACTGCAGTGAGCTCTCATGATTCTGCAGTGAGGGCAGAAATAGCTTGGATAATGTAAAAATATGTCAGAATTAGACTAGAAGAGTGCACTATAAGCTTCTGAAAGAGCACTGTAGTCATCTGCCTGCCACAGGGGTCTCTTGGCTAGTGCTGAATTGACACTGGTGTGCTCTGTGGGTGAATCATCTCTGGTCCACAACAGGAAAAGGCCTTTCCATGCTTTGTGTTTGTAATTTTGAACCCAGGTATTAATGAGCAAATCCTGGTTTATTCATAATGAATGGGTTAAAGAACACCTAGAGAGTTTCTTCCTATTCTGCTTATGTTTTGTGTTGAGAGTAGAACTATTCTTTACCACTTGCTGCTATGAACTGGCACAGTTAATACTGAAAAGAAATAGGAATTTTAATGAGAGAAATAAATACAGTCTTCCTTTGGTTTTGAGAAAGAAACAGAAAACCAGATTTTTAAATTTATTTATCTTTTTAGTGTGTGATACGGAGTATGACACTCAATAAGAAGCAGGGAGCTTTGTGTCCTGTGAGCAGAAACACAAATCCAATTGGTAGAATGGTTCTAATTATTACAGCATGCCAAACCCAGCAGAAATGTAAAGTATAGCACTGCTCTTTTTTTAGGTTTGATTCCAAAAGAGTTGCTCAGCAGCTGCGAGCATGTGGTGTTTTGGAGACTATTCGGATTAGTGCACAGAGCTACCCATCCAGGTGGGGATAGCAGTGACCCTCCCTGTGCCAAAAAACACCTAGTTGTGTGTTAATGAAATTAACTTGTTAACTTCTAATTTTCCAGGTGGACTTACATTGAGTTTTTCAGCCGTTACAGCATTCTTATGACGCAGCAGGAGCTCTCCATAAATGACAAGAAACAGATTTGCAAGATTGTTTTGCAGCGGCTGATCCAGGTTGGTTTGTCTGCACCAGCCCATGGATGTATTACAGCACCTATCAGTAATAAAAGGTCTCTTTTGCCAAGGGTAGTGTCTCTCCTCAGGCAGGAAAGGTATTTACATTATTATTGTTTTTCCTGTTTTACTGTGCTGCACACAGGCTTGTGGGTCAGCAACCTTCTGCTGTGACAGTCATGATGTGGCTGTAGCCAGAGAATTTAACCACTCTGTGCTTAATATTGTCACTTGCAAAATGGAAGCCATCCTGTATTTATAAACCAGTAAACAGTAAGTGGTATACATTTGTCAAGTGTTACAAGCACAAGAGGGATTTTGATGGTGGAATGCAGCATATTGGAGAGCTGTTCAAAAAACTTGCTATTTTGCTTCTGTCTTGCTTCTGTTTGTTAGATGAGCCTGTGGTGTTGAGGCTGGTCCCAGTCAAGTCGGGGCTGAGTTCAGATTCAGGGATGTGACACCAGGCACAGGCACACTTGCTAAGGAGCTCTGGCACAGGCCAAGGGGGAGAGCTGGAAGTTAAAACCAGCCTCACCCTGAGTTCTTGCTCACACAGCTCAGTGGTTCCAGGCTAGAGACGTTCATCAAAAGGTGCTGCTGAGCCCATGGAACCAGACTTGTAGGAGGAGGTGAAGAGGTTGCTTTTAAGGCCTTGGTGATAAGTCCAGAGCCTCCCTTTAATTTTGAATCACGAGTGTACAGCTTCTGATGTAGTTCTCTGTGTCTTTCCTGCTGAGTGGGTTTTCCCCCCTACATCCTCCTATCTACAAAGCAGGCAGAGAGGATATTCTTATTTAGGAAGATTGTGTCTTGAAGAAGAGCTTGCTTGAAGTGACAGCTTATAAAAGGAAGAGAATATCTAGTCTACAAAAATAAACTAAAAACCTAATATACCTGCTGTTTTCTCTTTCCAGGATCACAACCAGTATCAGTTTGGGAGGACAAAGATATTTTTCAGAGCAGGGCAGGTTGCTTACCTGGAGAAGCTGCGCTCAGACAGGCTGAGGCAGGCATGCATCCTGATCCAGAAGCGTGTCCGGGGCTGGCTGCAGCGGAGGAGGTTCCTGAGCCTGAGGAGGGCCACGCTCACGGTGCAGCAGTATTTCCGTGGGCAGCGCACGGTCAGGTACCCCTGCTGCCCTGGGGATTGCCTCCTGGGGCGTGTATGAAGGCTCAGGGGAGGGCCAGATAATGCCCAAAGTGTGGTTTGTATGAAAGAGCAAGTCAGGTTGTGTTTCCGTTTCCTGTTGGTTGTAATTATGAACTCAAACGTGTTCAAGTTATTTGGTTGATATGAGAAAAGTACACCAACACGTTTCCAGCGTTGCCTGCCACATTCCCAAGTTACCTGTCTGCCTGTGAGCTCAGTCCTTGGCTGGTAATAGGTGACCCAGTTGGCCTTTCTGCTGAGCTTCAGAGCCAGAGAAGAAATCAGGCGTGTACTGTTATAAATGAATTTTAGCCAATTGGATAGAAAGATTTTAAAATGGAAAAATAAAATTTGTTCTATCTGGGACAGCCATGAAAAACAACATTGGAATGTTGGGTGAAACAGACGACTGACAACAGGGCTGCTATCTCACCCTCTTCCACGATTTGCTGGGGTTTGAGTCCGGGTTCTTATACTGTATTTTGTGCCTCAAGGACGGGGGTATTGTGTCTTCAGATTCAAACCCAGTCTTTTCACTCGGTGATGAATCTTGAACAGATTTCCCCGGCACTGGAACATGTTTGAAAGGATTTTCCGGGAATCCTCTTTTGGGATGTTGATTTCTCCAAATTCAGGGTCCACCCTCGAGATTATTATCGGTGAATTGATGGTCCAGGTGTACAGGATTTGATCAACTCAAGGAGCCACATCCTGGCGAGCTACTCTCCTTTTTTGTGTAAATCAGGGTGTTAACTTGTCCATTCACAGTTCACAAAGTGTGTCCTGGTACTTGGAAAACGCCCTCTTCATTCCAGGGACCAGGACTTACTTTTCATTTACAGGGTTACAAAATATACATTCTATCACCTACTACAGTTATTGTATCTCCTATATTTAATTGCACGAATTTACCATCATATCTATTACAGTACGAATTAGTATGGACAAATTATTGCAAAGGAAGTGCACCAGGCATTTGCAAAGCAGACTGAAAGATGGTTCTGTGTAGGCTTGGAGGTTTTCATAAAGAGTCAGGACAAATGCTTGGGGACACATTTAAAAGTCGTGGATAACTCCCTCTCTTTCACTTTGGTTGAAGAACAAGCTCTATTTTTGATAATGGATACCTGGTATTGATATCATTTTTTGTGTGTGTGTGTGTATGTCATTTGACCAACCAAGGCAATGGGCATGAGAAATCAAATGTGACCTAAGTAAATTTTATTGTCTTTTGAATTAAGGCAAGCCGTAACTGCAAGAAATCTGAAGGAAACATGGGCAGCTATAATTATTCAGAAATACTGTCGGGGCTTCCTCGTGCGCAGACTTTGCCAGCTCATCCACGTGGCTGCTGTAACAATACAAGCTTACACAAGAGGATTTCTAGCAAGAAAAAAGTATCAGAAGGTACAGCCTGTCAAAAATCTTATTTCAGTAACTGGAAACAACTCTTCTCTGTAAAAAAGATGAACGCAATGGCAGTTATCCCTAATACTTTACCTTTTGCGTGTCTGGTTCTCTCTGCTCTGTTTTTCTTGGTTTTTTACTCAGATCTCTGTCTGGGTTATGCTGGGTGCAGGCCATTTGCTGTGATTACTACACTGGCTCAGTCTGGATATTTCAGCATTTTGATATTTCCGTGAGATGCATTGTCCTCACCAATGTGTGTGGACCCACAGACTGTTGTAATTGGTGTGGACTTGAGCTATAATTACAGAGAGATGTTAATGTTTTGTTTTAAAGATGCGTGAGGAGCAGAAGGCTGTGATCCTCCAGAAATACGCCCGTGCGTGGCTTGCCAGGCGCAGGTTCCAGAACATTCGGCGCTTTGTGTTGAATATCCAGCTCTCATACAGAGTGCAGCAGCTGCAGAAAAAGATAGAGGAACAGGTGAGGGGAAGCAGTCAGCTTCTGATTTGTACTTGTTTGGATCATATCTGCTCTAGTCAAAGATGTTGAATTGAGAGGACAGGAGAATATGTAAGGGTTATGGTCCTTTACAATAAACTACTAGACTTTCTACACCCATGGTAGAAAGAATTATCTAGGGTTTCCTTGTATTTTTTGGGTTAATTATGCAAAGGAGAAGAGTCTGCAATTACCTTTTTGGGTTTTTTTAACTGTTTCCCAGGTCCATCCAGTCTCTGGATGGGGTTGTTTGTGTTAGGATGAAGGGTGTGTGAGATACTGCTCTGGTGCAACAAGTTTTGTAACTTTGGGGAATTGAACATTATGTTTATTTTGCAACTTACTTTGGAGAGCCATTCCAGCCAAATCATCTTTGAAATGGTAGTGTTAATCTAATTGATGGAAACAATTGGGTTGAAATAATCATGACTGATAAGGGATGGTGAACAGAAGTAGGTCAGGTACTCCCTTTAAAATTCTGTGGAGGAGTTTCAGTGCATGTTTCTGTTTTCTTTTGTCCTGTCCTGCTCATTGTAGAGTAGAGAAAATCACGGTTTGCTGGAACGATTGACCAATGTGGCTTCAGCTCATATGAATGACGTGGAAACAATTCAGAAACTTGAATCAGAACTCGAAAAATTAACTGCTCAAAAGAGAACATATGAAGAGAAAGGGAAAAAATATAAAGAGGACAGTGAGCAGGTAAATTACAATTGCCATCTGTGTGCTTTTATTTTTAAGTAATGTTTTCAGTTACTGGATTTATCAAATGCATGATTTGAGAGTTTCTAAGTAACCATACTCTCTTGGTGGGAGGCAGCAGGGAAGGAAGAGTCCATATATGCTTCTTAAAATGTAAGATCTTCTGTGACCTATTTCTTCCTCCTTTGTAATTTGTGTATTTTACTTCCTTTTTGTGTGTACAGAAGATCTTAAAACTTGAGAATCAGAATAAAGAATTACAAGAACAGAAGACGACCTTAGAAATAAAACTCCAAGAAAAAACTGAGGAAATGAAAGGTACAATAAGTAAAGGAGTATATTAAAAGGAGTTATAGTGGGGTAAAGTCAGGTTTTCAGCAAAAGTAAATTACTTTTGCTCTAATAAAAGCAATATAAATGCTGAAATTGTAGTAAATTGCAAGTTGGTCCTTCTCTTCCTTAGAATGTGTAGCACAAGTGTGCAAATTCTTTTAATGTAATAGTTAAATTAAATTTGTTCTTTCAATAGCAGAAGCTCTCCTCCTGTTATGTTTCCTTTTCATACACGTGTACTCCTTCAAAGTGTAGCTTCATCCTTGCTTCCTTTAATACTCTACTTTTAGGAATCTAATTTCAAAGGACACAGGCAGCACATGAGATCAAGTATACTTTAGATAAATAATTGCACAATTTGGTGCTTCAGAATCTTTTTTCTATAGCATTACTTGTAAAATGTACTGTGGTAAGTTTTGGCACTTGAGAGAGTACTTTCAGCCTCAGAGTATGTTAAGGATTACTTATTAAAACAAAATTTCTCATTGTGGTCATGCTTTTTTAATAAATGTACACAATTGCATGAAGGTCTTTGAAATATTAAAAATTTTTTGACAGAGAAAATGGATGAACTCACACAGCAACTCTTCAATGATGTACAAAAAGAAGAAAACCAGAGAATGTATGTAGTCTGAATTTTATTTCTTAGACACAGCATTTGGTTTTTCTCTTTCCCACCTTTCCTTCTCCATCTGCAAAAATGTATTATGCTGACATCACTTATGAATCTGTCCATGTTCTTGGGTGTTAGTGCTGGTACTGAAGTACTTAAGCAGAGTTTAGGAAAAGGACATTCCTGTTTGTGGGTGAGTCATATGCAGGAAATTAGACTGTTCTTGGTTTTGCAGTTTCCTGTCTTTTCATGGGTCTCTGAGAACTGAAAGCTCTGATTGTAATGGTTTCTTTGGAGATGTCCTCAGCATTTGGTCAGGAGTGGAAGAGCAGCTGATGGCCACATCAGTCAGAACTCCTGTGAAGTGAATATAAAAGGACAGAATTGAAAGATTCAGTGTGAGGGAAAGGCAGTGTTTGTAAAGGACATTAGGTTAAAAATACAAAGGAAAGAGCCCTTTTTTCCCCTTAGGTATTTAATTTGCAGTAAAAATACTGTCATTTATCAACAAATGGCTATTGCTTTCAGCATGCTTCTCTTGGATCAAGTGTTTATTTCCCAATAACTCTTTTCCAGTACAAGACAGAAAACCTTGAGTACCAGAGAAATGCTGTTCTCTGAAGTGTGAAGAGAGCAACCAGTCACTGTTCCTGAGGGCTGGAAGCTCTGTGGTGCTCCAGCTCAGCCTGATTTCAGCTGCCAATAGCTTCAGACTATATTAAGAGGACTTCTTTTGCTGTTTTTTTTGCTTTGCTCATTACCTGTACTATGCTGGAAGCCAGTCCAGTCCAGCAGGGACTGGGGGAAAATGGAAAGTTTCCTGCAATGTTTTACTGAGAAGGACACAGGGCCTTCCTTTTGCTGTGTCCTTCTTCAGTGCTGACTGTGGCCATGAATGCAGTGGAAAGCTGCTTGGGTGGCTGACTCAGAGTTAGAGAATGGGCCTTTAGGTGGAAAAAAACTCAGTTTTGCCTTGAATTCCACCCTAGTGTCATTATATTATTTGTAAGGAAATACAGGTATGTTCTCCTCCCATTATCATCCATTATGTGGGTGGGTTCTGAGGATGTAGGATAGCATTTTCAAGTAATTATGGTTCATTTAAGTGTTCTTCAACATGTCCACTTTTTCACTTACAAATATAGATTAATAAAATTACCTTTTTGTTGTGTTTTTAAGGATACTTGAGAAAAATTTCCGAAACCAGAAGCAGGACTATGAAAAGGAGATTGAATTGCTCAAGGGAGAAATTAAGGTTCTGAAAGAAGAAAAAACTCAGCTACAGCAACAAATTCAGCAAGAAATTATCACTCAGGATGGCTTGAAAATGGAAGTAGAACAGCTCACAAAACAAGCACAGGTGAAGCATAACACATTTAATTTTGGAGTCCTTGCTAGATAAAGCAAGTGAAGAATGTGCATGTTTTGTTTATAGATGATCTTCACTAATTTCTTTATTTCCAGTGCATTTTTGGAAGAAGCTGTAGTTAATAAGCTGTATTTAATACATCTCTGTATTGCATTGTTCTCATGTAGTAGACAGTGCAAGTTACTGCTCGCAGAAATAAGTGCACGTTTTCAAGAGTAATTGTGCTTGAATATTTGTAAATCTGAATATATAAATCTTTTTTCTTTCCTTTTTCCTGAGAAAGTATTAGTTTCTACGGGGATTTTTCATATATGTAGTTTATAAACTGAACCTGAAATTAGTGCAAAGTCACATTTTTGTTCTCTGACTCAATTCCATGGCACAAACATGTATTTTTCAATACCTCACATTACTGTTCTGCTGTTATGCCTTAGAACCAGGTGCTTTAAACACAATGCATTTTAAGCTTTTCACCATATTAACTTGTTCATAACTATAATTATGATTTAACTGATACTCAGCCCTTGTCATCCACTCCTTGTCTCAGTATATGATTTCTGTTTGATTCAGAAAATACCCGAGTTGCAGAAGGAAATTGAGCTGCTTCAGACACAAAAACTGGATGTTGAAAAGCAGGCCCAGTCACAGAAACGAGAATTGAGGGGTAAGCTACACACCAGATAGTGCAGACAATTCCTGACTGCAGTGTCAGCCAGGCCACTTTAAACTGATCTCTTGGGTGTCAGCTATGACAAAATTCCAGTTCTCCTTCCCATCCCGTGGTGGTTTAATTCCATTCATACATATATATGTATATATACACACAGTTTTACAAAGTGGTCACTGAATATTGAGATCTGAGATACCCCTTTGAGAAAACTCTGAATTCAGACATTTCTCCTTTGTGGTTAGAAATAAATACTAATGATTTAAACTTCGCTTAGAATTTAGACTTCACTTAGAGTTAAACAAGTGACCCAAATATGTGTAAATAATACATTGTCTAGTTTTCATTCACTCTGTCCTTTGTCCTAGGTCCAATAATGTCAAATATGCTTTTAAATAACTTGCTGAGTTGGGCTCTCTTTGGAAAAATGGACTTAAAAAGCACTACTATTGTGAACTTTATTTGATGATAATCATGTCATAGAGCAAACCTGTATTTGCAGCATTTAATGTAGTAACCAAACACAAGATGATGAATCATCTAACCAGTTCTAGGAGTTGCCCAGATTCAGACTAGAAAGATGTAACTTTGCACTGAAAGTTTAGAAAAAAAACCAGTATTGGTGGTACATCAACCTAATGCTCCTACATGTCCCAAAATAAAACTGAGTCCCTCATGGTATTCCTGTGGTAAACCAGATATATTTACTGAGTGCCAGGAAAGAACCTTGTAGATTTAGGAAGAGGATGGTTTGACCTTTTTAATGAAACATGCAGAGAAAATAATGAATTTTATAAGCTTTGTGGGTTTTTTTTTTCCAGAAAAGATGTCAGAAGTTACAAAGCAGCTTCTTGAAAGTTATGATTTTGAAGATGTAAGAAGCAGGTAATTTTGTTCTAAGGCATCTTCAAAAAAGCTTATAAAATGCATTATGGTCATCAGCACACTAATGGTTCTGCCTTGCATTCTAGACTCTCTACAGAAGATCTGGAGCACTTGAATGAGGATGGAGAGCTGTGGTTTGCTTATGAGGGCTTGAAAAAAGCCACAAGGTTAGTTCAGTTCTTCACTGCTTTCATAACTCCAAGCTGTGACCTAGAAGATAAATGGAAAGATCAGTGGCTAACAGATTTTACAGTGTAATACTGAAATTCTGTTAAGGAAATGAACAAACACTACATTATATGATGAGCTGAGCAGATTAAAATCAGTTGAATAAACTTCTACCAAGCCAGTGAGATAAGTGTGTATGTGTCAGTCAGGGAAATGTGTTTCCTCTGAGATATCATGCATAACTTTCAACTCCTTTAATGCACAGGTGATGTAATGGAATATCTCTGTGTTAATCACAGTACTTTGTTTTCACTTTGTATTAAATTTGACTCATTTAATCAAGGTCGTTCTACATCTGCCATGTTCTTTCTCCCTTTTGTTTTAACAGAGTATTGGAAAGCCATTTCCAGTCTCAGAAAGAAATATATGAGAAGGAAATTGAAGGTTTGAACTTTAAAGTTGAACATCTTAGCCAAGATATTAATCACCTACAGAAATTATTCCGAGAGGAAAATGACATAAATGATGGCATTCGGCTTGAAGTTAGCAGGCTGACTTCAGAAAATCTGGTAAGGTCCAGCTCCAGAAGTACAACCCAGGTGTGTTTGTGGCACTCAAAATATCGTGGTTATGTCTTTGAAATCTCAGGGCTCTAACAGATGGGGCCATGTGAGATGGCACATCCATAAGGCTTCTTTCCCTCTCTGCTGGGGCAGTGTGTAAGGAGACAGCTGAATTTATTGTCTGAGTGTCCAGCTTGTTGGGGCAGCCTCACAGGGACTTTTTGTCTTTTCATTTGCATAAACCTGATTCGAGATTTTTTTTCTCAGAAGCCTCCTCAGAGTTCTGAGGCTCTCCCCAGCAGAGGGCAGCTACACATTCCAAAACCAGCTACAGGCACGGCTGGAAAGGCTGACAAGTGGTGCAGTGCAGAACTGTCTGACACAAGGAACTGATGTTGTCCCAGAAGATAGCATATGCCATATCATTTTTCTGAAAAATTATCGAAGAAATGGTTTCAAAACACAGCTACATAAATTGAAAATAAAAGGAAAAGTTATTTATGATGTTGTTTTTCTTAAATTGTTCTATGGAATGTTGAGGGGGTTTTTTTCACTGTTAATTCAGCTGGGGAAATGAAAGCCATAGTGTAATTTCCTTTAAACTGGAACAGAACAATGGTAGTAGTGGAACATTCCAACAATTTGATTAGCTCACTATTTAGTTTTTAAGAGTGGCCAGCAGCAGGTGCCTCTAGAAAAATTAAACAGCAGTACCCTGGAGAGCCTCTGTCTGGTTTGGACTATTGCCAGTTGAGGGTCCTGGGGTGACTTAGGAGCTACTGCAGGGATTTGAAAAGAAGGAAGGTGCTGAAATACACAAATCTCCTTTTTCTCCAAAAGGTAATCCCAGATCTTAAGCAGCAAGTTGCTGAACTTGAAAATCAAAAATTCGATCTTGAAAACCGTCTTCAAGAGCAGACCATAAAGTTGAAAGGTAATGGTCCCACTATGGTCCCCAGTCTGTCAGCTGTTTGAGATGAACTTGATGAAGTCCCTGGAACTGAACTTTTAAAAGCTGAATTAATATTCCATGACGACTTCATTGCCTCATTACTTACTTTCTTACTAGTAAAATGAAAGAAATGCAATGAAAAAAAGTGTTGTATAGCTTAATACCTCTTCCTAAAGAATAAGATACGTACAAAGATGTGCTTTTTTTACCTTTTTTGAGGTCGTTCAGTTCTATGGTTTGGAAGTCTCCAGATGTATTCCATAGGCCTCTCCTAAAAATATGTGGAATGGAATATGTCCCTTGGAAACAGTTGTAAAAAGGAAAGATCATTTGGAAGTTAAGGCATACTCTGTGAGGTGGACTTAGGAGAATGCTGCAAAACTCAGAGTGGGAGACAGAGGGAAAAGTTCTTCTCAATTTAGGAAAACATACTCTGCTGAGGATTTGGAGTGTCTCTAACTGCAGTGTCTTCCTAGGCAACTGATTTAAAATATATGACTAGTTTTACTGCCAACTGCAAGAAGTTAGTAGTATCAAAATTCTTCATCCCATTTAATTTTCTGTGTGGTATGGAGTAGTTGCTTATTTCTCTGATACATTATCAGGTCATTCAATTTCATTAGATGCAACAAAATCATGAGTGTAAGAAAGATTTACTGAATACTAGTATTGAACAGTAAATACCTTTGATTTTGTTGTTTCTGTTTTGTTTTGGGTTTTGTTGCCATTTATTGTTGCAAAAATGGAAGAGATGTCAAATCGGCTGCATTATGAGCTGGAACGGGATAGGACACGAAGACGGTAAATTTTTTTTATTATTTTTTATTTTTTATATAAGAAATGTAATCACTCTAAGCTGTGGTAACAGAGTCACTTGAACTCTTAAAGGTATTACATTCCACTTTAGATTTGCCTTAGAGTGTTTTGTACAGTTAATAATTAATGGACAAGTATGATCCGACTGTGGTTTCACAAAAGATGAAGAGACAAGACTTCTCAACTATTTTTAGATCTACTGAGGCCCAGAATGAAGTAGACATAAAAGAAAAAGAGAGTCTGAAGGACACAATCCAAGGAGTTGAGGGGCTGAGCAATGGTTTGATGCAAGATGAAGACCAGGATGAAGTACAAAGCAAGATAAAGCAAGTGACAACTCGACTTGCTGTGGAAAACATGGTGAGGAAATGAAATTTTCATTAAGAAACTGTACCTGAAATGCAGGATAAAAAGAATGAAATTACGATTTTGTGTTAAGGATAGGATGTTCCTTCAACTAATTGAGGGAGAAACAAGGACATGAAGGTGTTTCTTCCAGCAAATATAAGTAAAAGCACATCAAAGGGCACTTTCATTGTGGCAATAACATGGAGTGATAGAAAATGTTTTTTGATTGTGTTTACTCTGAACTCACTGACTTTGATTATTACAGGATCTTGAAGAAAAGCTAGACATGAAAGACAGAATAATAAAAAAATTAGAAGATCAGATCAAAACTCTGACCAAGACTATTGAAAAAGGTAAGGTATTATTATGTGATTTATTTTGTTTAATAGATTTGAATGCTCAGTGTCTGTTTCAAAAAAAAAAAAGTATTTTAAAAAGGTGGAGTTTGGGGTAGAGTTAGAAATTTAATACCTCAGAAAAATGTGCCAAGGGAATCATCAACACAAATTATGTTTGTGAGAGCCTTCCAGTGACAGATGATTCCTGATGTGAAGTTAGTCTGTACAAAGCTCTTATAGACAAAGTAGTTCTTCACTACAGGATACTCTCAGAAACATTGCAAAGTTGTCTAATGTAGAGGTGTAACCTTGCTGTTTATTTTTCTTATTCCTGCAAGTAATCCCACTGACCCCAGTGAAGCTGTTCATGAATAATACAAATGTTACTTAACTCATAATGCTTGGAGCCATAAGATCAGAACATCAGTGTGGACAGGGCTTGTACTCTCTTAATTACAGAGAAAACTGCTTTTCTCCAATAGTTTTTTCTAACATGACCATTAGTTTAACCATTAACCTGGAAGTTAACAGTGTTTTTGTGTTTGACAGCTGAAGCCCATGTGCCCACTGTGCCCAAAGAGTACATTGGAATGATGGAGTACAAAAAAGAGGATGAAGAAAGGATCATTCAAAATCTGATCCTCGGTATTTTAGTAAAACTTGGAAGTTTATAAGTCAGCAACAATATTCAGAACACTGTAACAAAAACTACAAGGCACCATATTTCACTTACATTCAAAGTTGCCTTTTCCCTGTTCTCTTACCACCAGTACAGTTTGAAGGCTCTGTATTGCTCTCTTTCCACTGCCAGACATTTCAAGTATAGAAATGCTTTATCTGTGTAAAACTAATTTCCCTGACTCTACATAATGCTGACTCTGTTATCTTTCTTACTGTTTATCCACCTCTAAAGCTGTAAATCTCAAGAGCACACCAGGGACTTGAATTTACTTTCTTCCTGGTCATCTACTAAGTCTGTAAGTCACTGTGCTTATATCCATGTGTGATGGTTACTCTCCTGTCTATCCTTTCCATATCTTCCCTTCACTGAAAGGAGCTGTACTTCATGTTCCTCTTGCAGAAGGATTTTGTCCTTCATCTGAGCTACTTTATAGTATCAGTCTTGCTGCCAAACCAGCTTTTCTCATTAGCTCACAATTAATAGTGAATTTGGCAAATTTTCCATCTACATTTGTACCATTATTAAATTAACAGCACCTACCTTTTCTTCTCACCTCCTTCTCACTTGTGAATGTTTATATTTTTGTGAACAAAGGTGTGGCCTTAAGCAATGCTGGAATTTGGTGGGGCATCCAGTGGGTAGTTAAGTGTAATTTGTTTTTGAAGTTGTCTTGCCTGGCACAGCCCATGCTGGACCTTGGAAATCATTACAATACTTTCCTACTCCTCAGGAAAATATAACAAATGCTCATATGTCAGCAATACTGTTACAGAAGATTTCAGAAACAGATGTTTCACCAGGAAATCAGTTATCCAGTGACTGGTCACTGCAGAAAGGAACAGCATGGTGCTTGTCTTTTTGGGAATGATACACTGAAAATTGGATTTTTACATAATAAACCAGATTACTCTCCTCTGTACAGATTTAAAGCCACGTGGAGTTGTAGTTAATATGATCCCTGGCCTTCCAGCTCACATCCTGTTCATGTGTGTGAGGTATGCAGATTACCTAAATGATGCTGACATGCTGAAGTCTTTCATGAATGCAACCATTGATGGCATCAAACAGGTTGTTAAGGTAGGAGCTGTGTTTGACTGTACTCTACTGTACTTTTTGATTTTTAACACAAGGTTTACAAGATGCTTGTGTGGTACCTGGGGAATGCCAGCACTCCCATTTGCTGATATTCCCAGAAGGGAATGATAATCATTAGTGGCATTCCTTTTGAGGTTTGTAGTAGCATCCCTGTAAAGTCTCCAGGTAAGGTTCTGCTGTGCTGAACACAGAATCCACAGAATGCAAGAACATAAATTATTTTTATCTGAAGATGTTGTTGACAAAATCATTTAAAGTATTTTGCATTTTACAATGAGTAGCTAACTGGGGGAAGTGCACCTGTGCTTTCAACACTGGTAAAAGTCAGAGGGAACAGAAATGAAGCCTGGTAGGTCTGGCAGCAAGCTGGTAGTGGACTCTGAAGAGGTTTTTCCACTGTTTGGTTACTGGTGTAATTCAACATGTCATCTGTACTGCAGCACTAGAACACAAACATTTAAAATCAAATTGCCAGCCAATGTACAAAATTTAATTATAAACAAAAATTGCTATGCTGTATACATAACAAATTCATCTCTGTGAATGCTTTATTATGGATTTATAATGGAATGAAACACCGGACACAGGGAGGAAGCACAGGTAGGAATGAGCTGTGGTTTATGCAGTTGAACATGTTGTACAGAGAATGCCTCTAAGTCTGTACACAAACAAATTTATAGCACAGTTTATCCATCAGAGAAGCTTGTGTTTACTCAGCTAATAAAAATAAAAGATAGATAGTTAGAACTGTGCTTATATGTAGTTCAGTTTGTGAATGCAGGTGTTGTTCACACTTCTTTGCAGGAAGCCCTCCAGCACACCACATATCCATAGGAATTGTAAAACTGTTTGTTCAGGCTTATTATTTAGCCTGTCTGTCCAGTAAGAATACTTAAGCAGTATTTAGCAAACCAAAGGGGATCTTTGCTATGTGTTAGCCTGAAAACAGAGCAGGATTTGTTCAGCACCTTACAGATGCTCTCTGCTCCTTCTGCTATAGATAGGCTCTGTTCTACCAATGCTGTAATGGTCAAAGTTTAATTATTGAATTAACTTCATGAGACAATACCATAGTAAGACTGCTTTACTTACCATTTTCAGGAACATTCAGAAGACTTTGAGATGTTGTCCTTTTGGCTTTCCAATACATATCATTTTCTTAACTGTTTGAAGCAGTACAGCGGGGAAGAGGTAGGATTGATTTCACAAAATAATTTCATTACTTTTGACTGATTTTAATTGGAATTTAAAATAGCATTAATTAATAACTATTCACCAGCCCACCAGTGTTCCTTACAGGTCTTTATATATTCACATTGCTCTGCAGTGGTGCTGTGTGTCTTATACAAATAATAAGACAGTATAGAATTAATGGATCAAGAGAAATGAAGGAAACATCAAAGTGCTAAAGTAGGTTAAAGCCATGACATGGAAACTGCTACTTAATTTGAATCTTTCCACATGAGTTTAATTTGAGCTGGGCTTCAGATATCTGGCCATGTGTATATATATATATATATATATATATAAAACAGCTTTACTATTTTATAATTAGGGCCATTCAAACACTTACTGCTACCAAAATAGAAAAGCTCTGGAAAGAAGCAAAACAATAAAATGTTCAGGTTGTTCCCTTATTTCACTTTCTTGTTTAAGCTAAATCTCATCCTGAAATTGAAGTTTCTTTTAATTCTTTTCAGTTGGAAACTGTCACTGTGTTTTTAATGAGGTTTTATGGACTTGGGTGGCCTGAACTGGGGTTAGAGGCATTCCCTCTCTTGGCCACACCGGGGTCACACAGAACCCAAACCCACTAAACTTCATTGCCAACACTCTGTAATTGGGGTTGCAGCAGTAGGGAAAGCTCTGAATCCAGAATTTACTTTAAATCTGCATCCTAATGAATATTAAACACCTCACTCAGGTTAGGATTCAGAGTAGACTTTTGAAGTCAGAACTTCACTAATGAAAAGTCCAAAAGTAATATCCCTTTGCAACAACAGAATGTAGATTTTTTTTGTTTTCCATCATAGTTGAAACAACTACGTTGTTGGCTTTTTATTTTATGGGGTTTTATTTTTTTTGGGGGGGGGGGACGAGAGGAGAACAGGGAGAGTTTGCTTTCTGTTTAAAAGCATCTAGGAGTTGCTCCAAAGTTCATTGACATCTATGCATGTCTTGCTTTTGGCTTTAGGAGGAGAGCAAACGTTAGCATAAACTGGAAAATTAAGTACAGGAAGCATCCATTGAAATTAGCTGTAGCTTTAACTCATTCTGATACTGTGTTCAGCCAGAGATGGAATGAGTAACTCCAACACATTGCAGTAACAATTTATAATTACCCCATTATGTGATTTCTAATTATATTTACAACTCACTTGTAGGAATTCATGAAGTATAACACTCCACGTCAGAATAAGAACTGTTTGAAGCATTTTGATCTCTCAGAATACAGACAAATTCTCAGTGATTTGGCCATTCGAATATATCACCAGTTCATTATTGTAATGGAGAACAACATTCAGCACATAATTGGTAAGACAATAGCAATCCAAGAGGACCTAAATGTGGCTTGTGAAGTGTATGAAGAAAGCTTATACAGGGAGGCAGAGGGTGGGACACACTCCTTTCTCCTGATATTTATAGATAGGTGTTCCTGCATGTGTGTTTCTACACATAAAATTTCACTGAATCATATACTCCCAGACTTTTTCCTCAAAACTTCCTAGTGTAGGATAATGCTGTGAATCTGAGCAACGTCATACAAAAAATAAAAGCCTTTTTAAAAATTGTGTGTTCTGGAAGCCTTTGTCAGTAGCTAGTTTTTCTCGTATCAATTAACTTCTAAAATATCCTGAAAGTAGGTTTTGTTCAATAATTAATGTAACTGAAAGGAGCCTGGGGAATTTTGATTTTATCAGTTATTGTCTGTTGTATTTCAGTACCAGGCATGCTGGAATATGAAAGTCTTCAAGGAATTTCTGGCTTGAAACCTACGGGGTTCCGTAAACGTTCCTCTAGCATAGATGACACTGATACCTACACTATGACCTCTATCCTGCAGCAGCTCAGCTATTTTTATAGCACTATGTGTCAGAATGGCTTGGACTCTGAGCTCCTAAAGCAGGCAGTGAAGCAGCTTTTCTTTCTGATTGGAGCTGTCACCCTCAACAGTCTCTTCCTCCGCAAGGACATGTGCTCCTGTAGAAAAGGAATGCAGATAAGGTAAAGCCAGTAAAGCTTCAACGAGCTTGAGAATGAGTTTTTAACATTTGTATGGAATGTCCTTTACCTCTAAGTCACTGGATATTCTGTGACTGTTCTGCTGGAGGTAGCCAGTTGTTTTTACTTCTTTTGGAAAAGCAAATCCTCGTATTTTGGGCTGAGCTTTCTCAGCATGACAACTGTAAATTGTTCTTTCCATGGAAACACTAGCGGAGGAAAAGGCAGAGAAAATTACAGTGTGAAGCTTAAAGTCAGACGTGGTTAGGATTCTTTCCATGCTAGCTCATCCGTGATGTGACCATCAGTATTTTTAATTCTTCCTTACTGTAGTGAACAGGTGCAGTGTCCCAGGGCTGGCAGAGATACAGAAGCTGACTTGCATGTTTCATGCTCTGTGACAAGAGTGGCACTGAGCCTTGGAGATGTAGATTGAGCATCATCTCTCTTGTTGCAAGCATCAAGGAAACATGCTCCTCACTGTTTACGTGCTCCTAACTGTTTTGCAGAAGAAACAGTGCACTTGTTTTCCATGAGTCAGTCTGCAGACTGAAGGAAAATCAGTAAAATCAGTAAAATCTTGGCCCATCTGGGAACATCATTGGAGGAAAGGTGGTCATCAGTTATAAGCCTGGCCCTGCTTTGTAGCAGCAAAGGTTGTTCTCATTTCCTGTACATGCTCAGTTGTAAATAAATGTTTTAATGTGTACAGTGCAGTAGACAGTGCCAGTATGTATTAGTAATTTTCTGGAAACAACAGCTAAACTCACTTTCTATTATCCAAGCTTTAAGCAATAGTAAATGAAGACAAAAATGGAAATATTCAAAGGATTTAACTTATAGTTCAATAAGCTATTAATTGTTTGACTTTTGTGATCTGCAGGTATTGTTTTTAAAACTTAAAATGTATTTATTTGAACACAGCAGTAGAAGAGTATTTACTCTTCAGTAGTCTTCAAAGTAACTTGCTTGTCAAGGGGAGCCTGACACTTCTGTTCTTTGTTCATGGTTTAACCCAGATGTAATATCAGCTACTTGGAAGAATGGCTTAAGGACAAGAATCTTCAAAGCAGCAATGCCAAAGAAACTTTGGAGCCCCTGTCTCAAGCAGCCTGGCTCCTTCAGGTTAAAAAGATCACGGATGATGATGCCAAAGAAATATGTGAACACTGCACATCTCTTTCTACTGTGCAGGTAATGAACCATCTGTTTTCTTCTGGCAGCACTGATTGCAGGATCTTAGCTATCTAAAATAATTTGTTGCAAAAAACCATTGGACTTCCATTTCATGAAAGTAGTATCCTCAGCATTTCACATCATCACTTGTTAAACTGGAATTTTAACTCCTTATTCCCGATTGTTTTGTGCATTTTAACTGCTCCCATGGTGAATGCTTCCCTGCTTTGTTGTATCCCACAGTTTTGCACCACAATGTATTTTTTTTTAATGTGTCACAGGGGGTTTTTTATTGTTCCCCTTAATCAATTCAGCTTTTTCCACACCTCCTTGATCCTCCTGACACCTCTGGAAATGAATCATAGCAATCGTCATATATGTAACAACTCAGCAGGTGACAAGTCAAAATTCTCTCTTTACTGTAAAACGTTCTACTGAAACTTTAATTAAATACCATTAAGAATGTCATAATAATGCTTTCTTCCTTTTGTCTTCTCCTCTTTTTATGGCACACTAAAATAGTCTTTTGTAATTTGAGCAGATAGTTAAGATCCTGAACTCATACACTCCCATAGATGACTTTGAGAAAAGAGTGACTCCATCGTTTGTTAGGAAAGTCCAGGTAAGAGCTGCAACTGCTATTTCTGATATTCAGCTTACAGGATACTTCATACACACGAGTTTTGATGTTTTATACTTGTACTTGACCTTTACATCACATTATTACTAAGTTGCTCGTCTTCTAGACACTTGAAAGTGATGCGAACAAATCTGCTTAACATCATGGAAAAGCAAGATTTGCAATGGGAGGAAAGTGATTTACTGGCCTTGCTTTGATTCTTAATTCATTGTTTTCACACTCTTTCTGTTCTGATTTCAGGCTATGCTAAACAACCGTGAGGATGTTCCACAGCTGATGCTTGACACCAAGCATCTCTTTCAAGTGACGTTTCCTTTCACCCCGTCCCCACATGCTTTGGAACTGATACAAGTCCCCAGCAGCTTCAAACTTGGCTTTCTCACGAGGGTTTAATAAAACCAATGAATTGGTGTTTCCTCAGAGACTCTGTAAAGACAGCAGACTTCCATGGTTCATTTCACCAGCTGGTGGATGGTATGGTAGTGTGCAGTGAATTAAGCTGTTAAAAACTTGTTCTTCAAGACTTGAACAGTAGGAGTAATCTTGACTTGTTACTTCCTTCTCCCTTTTCTTTCTCTTCTTCCTTCATTTCAGTCCTACAGGAATAATTTTGTGTCATCACCTGGGCACAAAGCTTACCATACAGTTTTCAGTCCAAACCTGACAAGAAAAGCATTTACCTGACAAGTTTGCATTGCTGCCCTGTCAGCAGCAGTCAGAGGGGAAGACTGGCATGTGATAGATGTTACTGCTTTACAATTTTCCTTGCCTTCACTTCCCATAATGAGAGGGGTTTTTTCTTCCCAAGGCAATTCTCCTCTTTGCCTTTATATACTGGATCTGTTTGAGATTGGCTTTCCCCTCTCTGTGAAGAGGGGAACTGAGATCAATCTAAGAGAATGGCTGTTACAAACCCACAATGTCTTTTTGTGGGCAGGCTGGCTCTCTGAGTGCTTGCATTCCAGCCCAGGCACTCTGCACGGCTCTTTAGCCAGAGCAAAGACTCAGGTGCTCTTCTTGGAGACAAGTTTCAGTTGTGTTCTCTCCAGTGACAAGTTTGGATTCAATATCAGTTACTGTAATAGAAAAGTTAGATATAAAATTCATGCTGTGATCCAGGTTTGAATTACAAGCTTGATTCTCTGAAAGACAGGAGTCATCTCCTGGTTTGGTTCCATTCACAGTGCAAAGTATTTCAGAATATACACTGAGTATGCACACATCACCTTTCTGCCTTTTTCATTTTGCTGGTTCCCCTCCTCCAGTCCAGAGACTGAATGGGAGCACATGCAGCAACTGTGGTCTGGTGTTAATGATAAACCAGGTTTAATTCCTTACATTTCACCTTTACTTACGTAATTTCTGTTGCAGGATCCTTAAATGCAGAAATGGTCTCCTTTCTGCTTTGTTCAGCCTCCTCCCTGTGGTCAGGGAGTAAAACAGTAACTTCATTTAGTGTCAGCACAACAGGGGAAATAGCATTCACCTCACCACAAGGGTGACTATCCTTAAATAGGTAACTAATGCTGGGTTTCTAGCTACTCTGTTAGCCATAGTTATTAAAATCAAGTACTAAAGCTCTGAAATAGTTAAAGGATTATAAAGAATTGAGTTAATTTAAGGAACAATTTATTTGATTTATTATTATTATTATTATTATTATTATTATTACTACAGTGTTAGTACTTCTTGTTTAATTTCACAAACAATCTGTAAGTATAAAGAGGGAATCGTTCTTGCTATTTAGTGTTCTTGGTGCTTACCATTTACAGCGTCATAATCTTCATGATATCCACAGAAATATAGTCAAAATATATGAAGGAAACATTTTGTGTTTTGTTCAATAACAGTAAAAGGTGTACAAAAGATCACACGTGTAGGTAGACTAGTATTTTAACATATTAAATAAAATAGTTTTAAATCAATTTGTAGTTCTTTGTGTGATGCAATGGTTATCTTTTCAGTGTGGAATCATTTGAAAGAAGTTCCTTGGAACCATGTGAACATTTGTGAGTGCTGCCAGTCTTGTATTGCACCATAAACATTTATTTAATTTAGTTGCTTTGCTGTAACATTGTGTATCTTCCTGTCAGCATTGTATGCTGTCCTTGGCTCCTCATGAATTTCTGGAAATAGTTTAGTTGAAGCAACTTTTGTTGCTGCAAGTTGTGCACAGCCCTTTTTTTTTTTTTTTTTGCTGGATCTGTGTGTCTGTTACCTGGGCTGATGTGGGGAAAATCACAGCCCACCCTGGCATCCACATCACAGAGAAGTGTGTGCTGTTATGACAAAAACTGTTGATCAAGGAAAACTGTTCTGAAAATTTGATGCTTAGTTTGAGAGCTTTGTGTGGAGTGTGCTATTAATGCTGTGTATACAAATAACAAGGTATATTTTTAAAACAAAGTTTAAAATTATCCAGCCTACTGTATGCTCTCAGAAACTTATCTTGCTTTTGCTGATGTTAATGCCTTCAGCCAGAATTTTAAGTGCAAAATGCTTTTTGTTTTCTGTTATTATTCTGGTTATAAGGAGCAGTTTTAGTGAAGGCAGATACATGAAGAAGGCATTACTGAGGTTACCTTTCCTGGAATGATGCTGAAAGAGAAATGTGTTTCATTCAAAGGGGAAGGTGCTGAATGGTGATCCTTACTGCAGTGGGAAAGCACTGAAATGGCTTATGGAGAGATGTGTAAGATGCTTTGGGCATTTTGGGATGTGTTTAGACATGTGACTCCTGCAATTTCTGGGAATAGAGCACAGGTGGTCCCTTTCAGTCCTGTGCTCCCATAATATTCTTACAAAAAATGATTAGGACTGGTCACTTATACCCACATCTCTGCTGGGCTGAGACTTAGTTTTGTCTTTTTTCCCTCATTTTACTTCAGATCCCCTTGGCTACCAAATGCAAAATCTAATGGCATGAATTCAGTGCCTTCTATAGAGTCTAAATGTGACCTTCAGGACCTTCAGCACTTCTTAAATTTGTCAGACATGTTTTCACAAGTTTCTCCAAAATTTTTTCAAAGACTGCAAGAAAAGCAGCAATTTTTAATCCTGTTGACTTTAAATTTATTGTGTTAGAACAGGAGAATTGTATAAGTACAACCAAGTAAGAACCAGCATGGACGCTAATCAATTTGTTTGACTTGTAAATTTTTTTAAGAACATGAGATAAACTTAATATTGGCAGTGCTGTTTGTCAGAATACCAAGTTGATAGTTGTAAGAATCAGTTGTCAGTTACCTCCCCAGTAAATTTCAACTTTAATACTTGTTAACAGGCAAATATTTTTTAATAAACAAACCATCAAAAAACCTCCTGTATTGAATAGGCAGGTAAGGTCTGGCTTGCCTAATAGCTTCTGTTCTTTATTCTAAAAGAGGGCAGTTAAAATAAAGTTGTTATTATCAGTAATCCCCAGTATGTAACTGATCTGAGGTGATGCAACTGGAGAGGCTGAGCTTTAAATACCTTTAAGTAGAATTAATAGGAAGGTTGTCTTTCTACATTAGCAGCTGCACAGGGCTTACTTAGTCATCTTGAGAATCTCCAGGTTCTTGCTCACTGAAAAGGTGGGTAATTTTCTTTTATTTTACAACAAGATTCATTGTACAGAATTTCTCTGTAATGACACTAGTCATTAATTTCTTAAAGATTCACAATTTTTAAATTTCTAGTGTAACTTTAAAAACCTAGTAAGGTTAAAACTTCAGGCTGTAGTGCTGGGAGTTGTAATGGTTTTAGACCTTTTTGCTTTAAATGTCTTTGTAAAATTGTCATAGTGATGGATTTGTATACTATCTCAGGAGTAATACTGCTTTTTAATTATTCAG
>JANPWX010000119.1:903531-926265 GCA_024734555.1 Trochalopteron elliotii | reverse complement strand
GGGTGTTAGTGTCAGCAGCCAGGATGTACTCCAGCCATGTGGAAGTTGATGGGAATTAGCTTTGTTGAGGCCGGGATTTCACCCGAGGTGTGGAAGGGCTTAAAAAGGAGCATTGCTTCCAAAAACAGCTCCTGTGCCCCCCGTTCCGCCGGGGAAACAAGTTGCAGGGATGCAGTGCTGATTCAGAGGTGCGGGTGAGTCAGTGCTGGAGCTGTCAGTGTGTAACTCACCGCTATCAGCTGCAGCATCCAGGGATAACCCAACAGGAATGCGATGGACAGAGCTCAGCCCGGCCCTCCCCCTGGCCCCTTCCCCATTCAGGAAAAAGAAGCTCACCTTATGTTAATGGAGCTTTTCAAATAGGTATTCACAAGTTCTGAGATATAAAAAAATCCTTATATTGTCATTACTTAATTTTATAAGTACAATGATAACATTGAAGGTGTGTTTGTTTGTTTGTTTGTTTGCGGTTTTTTTTGAAAACATGTCAGTTACTGTTTCCATCTGAAATCGTGTAGCTCACTCTATAAGTAATATTAGTGGGTCATTAAAACTTTTCTTTCATGCGTTTTGATGCCTTAAGCATTGAAAAGGAATCTGAGCTTGTATCCAGTGACTTAGTTCTTAGTGTTTTGTAAGAATGAGGGACTGAAAACCACTTTTGATTTCCGGGTTGGGAAGGATTACAATAAAATATATATATTCTGGAATAAACAGAGCATTTTCTTGTCTAAGTTAGACAATCATATTATATGAATATTCTGTTAATCGGAATTGTTAAACAAACAGAGATGTCCTCATTACAGAAACATTACCATAAATCCCATATTCCTGTAGTATAATTTCTGTATCAGAAGTGGCAGGGTCTTTATTTAACAGACCTCTTAAGCATATTCTTAAACCCATTTTTGCTCACAAAGTTTTAGCTATGATTGCAGTGATACTGTAACTGTGTGTGCCATTGATAGTCATGGGATATTATTTATCATACATGAAATCTGTAAATTTCCATTGGAAATCTGTGTTTGCAAAGCCATTATAGCATTTCTAGGACGAAAGTGTTGTGCTGCTGTGGAACAACGCTCCCTTATGATATTTTATATCATTGATTCTGCATTAGAGCTTTTTACACTTAAATTATTCCCAAGTACTATTTCTGCAGAGTTTGTAAGTTTCAGAATAAGGCATCATTTTTGGTTTTTGCTTGGTTGGGTGTTTTTTTTTTTTCCCCCTAATCTAAAATTGTATCTTTTGCATTTTTTTGCTTGGATCATGACTTTCCCTCTGTGGTTCCCAAAACAAACAGCTGGCTGAAATAGGATTGTCCTTATTTGTTCAATTGATTCTGAGCAGCAGCTCTCAAAAATGTGCATAGAAAAAGGAAATGCCAAACATGCATTTGATTTGCAGTCTTATAATTTTACGGAGTCAATTCAAGAACTTAAAATTTTAGGTGTAGTAAAAGCTTGTTCTGTTTGTACAATCCATGAATTTTTAAGGCCAGAGAGACCATTAGGCCCAGCACAGAAAAGATCAAAGACCCAGGAGTATCTGCATCAATACCACACCTCCTGTTCAGGCCAAACAATATTTTTAAGATAAATAGGCAGTTTTATCTGGACCTCTGTAAAACTACTCAAGCTATTTACTGGCTTTAGCTGATCTGCTTGTCTGAGTGCATGATTTTTGACTGTCTTTGAACAATATTGGTGAATGCTGAAAAAGAACTATCTGACTCTCAAAGCTGTGCTAGGCAGGAGCTGGATTGTTGTGGCTGTGGTTGGAGATAAGTGTCCTCAGAGAATCAGTGAGGCTAAACCAGACAATTTCACAGAGTCTCAGCTGCATCGACATAATGGAAACAGTTTGTCCATTGTCTGTGAAACATTTGTTTTTTTCAGATATATTCTGGACACAAGCCTCTTTCCAGCTGCCATAATAACCTTCTGTCCTGTGTTTTCATGTCTTTTGATTGGATCATTTGTCAGGTTTCTATGGGCAGTAGTAGGGGGAATATCTTTCCCTCAGTGGGTTTATATGGTACTTTCTCAGAAACTTGCCTCTGACTTATGGACAGATTGTGAGGAATGGTGGACACTGCTTGTCCCCTGGCTCAGGGAGACTGGTTGAGCAGAGATTCCAGCTGAGAGCATTATTCTGGCCCAGCCTGTGGGGCTGGTGTCTTTGAAAGACAACTCTTGAAAAGCTAATCCACTAGAAATCAGTCTCTGCCTTGGGCAGAAATT
The DNA here is from genome assembly GCA_024734555.1 of Trochalopteron elliotii. Classification (NCBI taxonomy): domain Eukaryota; kingdom Metazoa; phylum Chordata; class Aves; order Passeriformes; family Leiothrichidae; genus Trochalopteron; species Trochalopteron elliotii. The sequence goes on along the minus strand of JANPWX010000119.1, from coordinate 924,019 downwards.
GCTTCACTGACCCTGTGCCAGGAAATGATCTGTAAGTTCAGGATGCCTGCTCTCACTGTCACAGCCCTTCCCAGCCCCTGAGCTTTCTTGCAGCCCCAGAAAAGTGATGAAGGGTAAAGTAGCAAGGCAGCCCCAAAGCACCAGCTGCCATGGGGGATGTGGAGCTCAGTCTCCAGCAGGGCAGTGAAGAGCTCAAGATTTCCTCTTCCAGCTGATTAAAGCATGTGGGCTTCTCCATTTATTTCAGAAGTTTGAGTCAACCATTGTCCCCACAGCCAACAGCAGCTGGATCATCTTAGGTTTTGGTGTGGACAACCACACAACACAGGAAGTGCTGGATCCTCTCAGCTCTTCTCTAGACAGAGTAATTTTTAATTCTGGTGCCAGGTCTCCAGCCTCAGGATCTCTGCTGTGCTGTGGGACTTGAAGTAAGTCTGTGTGAAGAGCTGCTCCTGGGTGCTGAGACACATCATGGCCCTACTCAGCTGCACACTGGATGAACATGCTGGAGCAGAGCAAATAGGTTTGCTCAGATGACACTTTCTCCCAGACATTTACAGGTGACCCCAGCTTGAGGCATCAGGGTCATATGAGAGGCCTTTTAGTGGTGTCAGCTGCATGAATTCCATGTCAAAGTCAGTTTGCACAAAGAGAAATGTAAATTTGTCAGGTTTTTAAGAAGAGATATGAAAGAACTGACTTCTTCACTAGAAGATGCTGCTCAGGAAAGTTGCTTGCTGCAGCTGGGAGTCTCACATCCAGAACAGCTGTCTGTCCACCTTCAGGCCTGAGGATTTCCCAGTAAAGGGGGGCAAAGGGGTAATCTGTTTTCCAGTTACACTTGGGTGGGATGGCCTGCAAGAGCTTCAGCTGCTGCATCCCTGCAATTCAACCCTGGGAGAATTCATCCTTGTCTTTATGTGGTGAATGTGTTCCTGTGCAGCCCACCTTGGTGTCAGCCACCTGCCAGCTCTGAAGCTGAGCTCATTGCCTTGCACCAGGGACTCAAACATCATGGATTAATCCCTCCAGGGGCATTACTCAGAAACAGATATTTGGCAGGGCACAGCTTTGATGAAGGGCTCTCTAACCATCAGCTGTTTGCAGTTCATCAGGTGGCAGAGCGTGTGGAGGCACTGGGACAGTTTGTGATGAAGACCAGGAGGACCCTGAAGGGCCATGGAAACAAAGTTCTCTGTATGGACTGGTGCAAAGACAAGAGAAGAATTGTGAGCTCTTCCCAGGTATATGCTGTTGGGCAGATGGTTTTCAAAGGTGCTGTTGAGCACTGTACAAATTTCTGGCTGTGCTGTGTGCCACTCTTAGCAGATGATACCTGGGATTATTGTAAATGTTTTCAAGATGTCTTGAAAGAAGTTCATTGGGAATGTATTCGTTCAGAGAGTGTAAATCTAACCTTTTAATCATTGGTACACCTCTCGTAGCTAATACCCTAAATATTTCTTGTCCAGTCATACACAGATTTTCCCATATTCCCCTCCTACAAAAAAAAAAAATAGACTCATGTGAGGCTACATCTATTTCCTTGTTCTTTACAGATTACATACTTAGCAAAATTTTATGTGTTATGTGTTCAGAGAAAATAATCAGGAAAAGAGAAGAATTCTTGATTCTTTTAGAGATTTCTATGCACAGAAATTTCTTCTTCAGTCTGTATGATTGATATGACCTTGAAATCCTCAGACATCCTGCCAAAATTACTGCATTTAGTTGGGCATTTTGAGAAAGAGTCCTAACACCTGCTCAAGACCAGTTTCATAAGCTGGAGGAGGTAATGAGATAATTACTTTCTAGATCCCCTGGTTGGTCCTGAGCCCGGTATGGCAGTGAGTGAGCTTGCTGCATCTCACAGCTGTTCATTGACCTACATGAAATCTGTCAGGGGTCTCACTTGAGGGATAAAAATAGACAATCTGCATTGCAAACCACCTTCACTTACTGTGAGTTTTTTACCATTCATGGTGATCTCAACAAAGAGAATAATTTAAATATTTAACGTCACATTTTTAGAGTGGTTAAAATGTTGGTGTGTAGATCAGAAAACTAAACAGACAGGTTGAAATGCATTTTTCACTCTTATTTTAAGAACTGTGTAAGTCCAGGTGCAGAAGCAGTTGTTGCTCAGTAATAAACATTTCACTTTCATAATACAGGGAAGATAACAATATTATGTGCATAAGGCAAAGTAGCTGGCACGAGTGTAGCTGTGTACACCAAGTGACTGTTCTGCTCTCTGTACAAGGTTCTATGATGGCTCTTTAGCTGGTTGTATAATGGATAATTGAAGGTTAACTAAGTGTAGTGACAAGTAAAGGGAAAACCAGGATCAGACTGGAAAGGGAAGATGAATAAACAGTGCAATATCCATAAACATGCCCTGTCCATGGCATGTGCTGCAGGTGAGAGGAATACTCATGAAGCCATTGAGAGGGAAGAGAAAAAAATTGAAAAATAAATTGGTCTTTTAATCAAACATGAGTTGTCTCAGTGAAGAAGAGATACACTTCTCTTGTGGTAGATACAACAGCACTACTGAGAAATGTCTCCTTGGTACATCAGTGTGACCATTGTGCTGTTGTGAAGTTTGAGACAAAGAGACAACAGACTGGGGAGAGGAAATGAGCAGCAGAGTTTTCTCCAAGCTGGGAAGCAGGCTTGCAGCCACATCTCTGGAAAGCCTCAATTTCTCTTTCTCTGTGCTTTCATTTAGGATGGGAAGGTGATCGTGTGGGATTCCTTCACTACCAACAAAGTAAGTGAAACATCAGCAAAATTCTGTGCCTAGGGCACATGACAGTTTTGGGATGAGGTGAAGGACTCACAGGTGTCACTGGAGGCAGTGGGGTAATGGGATAAAATGCAGATTTCCACTAGCACCCCAAAAAAGGAGCCCAGGGCAAGTCATGTCCCTTGATGTGCAAAGTCCCTTGATGTGTCAGGACACTGAGGTTTGTCATGGTCTCCAGTGGGAGGCTCTGATCCAACCTCTTTGCTCACAAGGGAGACAAAGCCCAGCCAGCAAACCAGGGGAACTTTTCCTGGGCACCCCTGTACCAGTGTGTGATCACTGGGGATCCTTCAGCTCTGGTGTTCACTGTGAAATGGTGCCACTGCTCCATCTGGGCCCTGGGCTGCCTCATGGCACCCTGCACCACACAGATGAGGAAACACTATTTATTTTTCACTCACTTTTACATGTGCAGCAGCGGGGACCTTTCACAGCACTGAATGACCCAATAAAACATGCTCTGTGATCAGTTTGGGGCTCATAAATAAGATGTAAAGTGTCAGAGAAGGGCCAGCCATCCTCCTGCTGCTCTGCTGCCTTCTGCAGCCAGGGTTGTTGACTTATATACGAGTTATGGCTGGGGGAAACATCTATACCTTGCACTGACCCTAAGGATATCCCACAGAAATACTGAATTTACTCTTCCCACTGTTTTCCTTGAGTGGATCAGAGAGGCAGTGAGGCCCCAGTCTGATGAGGTGCTGTGTTGCAGGAACACGCGGTGACCATGCCCTGCACCTGGGTGATGGCCTGTGCATATGCCCCATCTGGATGTGCCATTGCCTGTGGGTAAGTTCCCAGTTCCCACAGCAGCTTGCACAGAGAAGATGGATTTGTTGCAGTGTCCTGGTGGCTTCAGAAGCTGGCAGAAGTTTGCATGCTGTGGCTGTGGGTGGGAGGTCTACGTTCAGTGCTGCTGGTTCTATTTCCATAATGGTTCATACATATTATCTCCACTGACTTCAGTGCAATAACATTTGTTGTGTAAGCATGGAAAATAATCCTCTTTCAGCATTTATATCATGGGTTAGGAATTCTGCATGCATGCAACTTCCCTTTTCTAGTGTGGTTGTCTATGTTGGATATATTTTCTAAGGGAAAGAGGTTTTAATTGTGTTCTTACTTTGCACTCATTTTTTAATGACACAGAGGTTCATCATTAATGATTACCAATATGGGAATAGATCTTGCTAAGATGGGATGGGGAGAAATAACCCCATCCTTGATAATCTTCTACAAGTTTTCTGAGGGCTCAAGTTTGAAAAAAATAAGTTTCTATAGGGGAAAAAAACAAAGAGATGTAATGTTGGCAAAACATCTTGTATGAAAGGACTGGGTGGATCAGACAGACAAAGCAAACTTGGGGCGAGAGAAAGAAACAAAGGGAGACTCCAGTGTGCAGCTTGCATATCTAGAAAGCAGTAGACTGAGAGAGAGAAGCAGACTCTGTAATTGTGTGTGGAGAGGAGTCTGGAAACTGTCTTTTTGACTAGAACCTGAAGAATGGCAAGCAAGCTCTGTCTTTACACTTGTAGCAGAGACAGGGAGTGCACGTATACATTGCACCTAATTCTGTATTTCTGTTGTGCTGTCAGTTAAGTACCATGCACATAATGTGAGGCACAGAACCAGCAACTGGTGGTGTGCCAGGATCCCAGGGACCAGGGCATGACTGATCCACCACAGCTCTAGGAAAGGGTCAGATGTAAGTCCTACCCTTTAGAAGTGAGTCCTGGGTCTGACACAGCTTAACTGGTGCAACTGTCCAGGAGGGGAACAGCAGCTACAGAGGTCAGTGCTCCTGTTGCCTTTTTTCCAAATTTTTCTAAAAGTTTTGTCTTCACACCCACTGCTTGCTATGCTGCCTTTTCTATAGGAGCTGGGTCACATTTGTTAAGGTGTATAATGATGTTGAAATAGTGATCTTTGCAATGACAGATGTCAGCAGAGAAATGGCAGTTTGGCTGTGTGTGAAACATTAACCCTGAGGTGGCTGCTGTCACCTCCCAGTTTATACTTTGGTGAGGTTTCATTCAGTGCCATTTATAAACTCGATAAGGGTGAAAAAATACTGAGGAGCAGCTGTTGGAGTTCTGTAAAGCAGCCAGGCTGGTGAGGCAGCTGGGGCTTCCCTGCACAGGGAGATCCCACACTGCACAATACAGGGAAGTCGGTGCTTGTAAGGGTTTGGCAGCTCAGCACTGACAGGTGGTGTCCTTATCACCACTTGCCTTTTGTCGTTGCAGTTTTAACCAGTTTTCCTCTCTCTGTTACTGCTATTATTACTCTCTTCAGTGGCCTGGACAACAAGTGTTCTGTGTACCCTCTGACATTTGAAAAAAATGAAAACATGGCTGCAAAGAAGAAATCTGTTGCAATGCACACGAACTACTTGTCTGCCTGCAGCTTCACTAACTCAGACATGCAGGTAAATGTGTTCCCTGCCCACTGCTCACCATCACCTAACATGAGCTGCATTGGGGGGCAGTGCACATGTCCTTCCTTGCTCCTGGGGCACTCAGGGCCATGTCCTGCCCTTGCAGGGGCTGCTGGAACACCCTCACAGGGGGCAATGGAGGTGCTGCAAAAGCTGCTGTAAGGAAATGCTTGTCACAGCCTGTGGCCAGGCTGTCCCTGCAAAGGCCTGTGGCTTCTGCAGAGGGAGCTCGCTGGCACCTCTTTTGTTCCCTGCTCCCCCAGTTTGTGCTTTTAGGAGCCCAGACTATTGCAAATAGTTAAAACCACTGTTCAGCCAGGACTGTGTTGGGTGCTGTGCCAGCTGATGGTGACTGTGTTGTTTGCCTGCTTTGTCCTGGACATCCGGCAAAATTTGCTTTTGCTTTTATTCAAAGTATTTTTTATTTGTACTGAGTGATACAATGGACCCTGAGGATGGCCCTGCAGGGCCATCCATACCTGTTGTCTGTTCATGCAGTGCTGTGTTCCCTTGAGGGAAGGGAGTGATGCTGTTCCCATCTCACAGGCAGTGGGGTGGAGCACAGAGGCCCACAATGGGAGGTGATGGCAAAGCCAGGAACTGAATGCAGATCTTCTGAGACCAAGCCAGCCTTCCTTTCTATTGAATATCTCAAAGATCTCTTTCTCTAGGAACATAGAAGATGATGAAAGGAGCCAGGATAATCCCCTTGTCCTCTCTGGTTTCTGAATTTAATTAAAGTTCTTCTCAGTGCAGCTCTGCAGCAAAATAAGTGGCAGAATGGAGCATTTTTATAGCTCTCAATGTCAATAGAGCTGCTGGAAAGGGAATACCATGTCCCCTTCTTCCAGATATTTGGAGCTCTTCTGAAGGAAATATCAGCTCTCATTGCTGCTATTTCAGGACACGTGAAGCCAAGAGTATGTTGTTGTTTGTCGCTCTCTGGTTTCTGTAATGACTCTGAGGTGCTAATTTAAGTCCATTGCCATGGAAACAAGTGGTGGAGGTACCCAGCACTCAGGCTTGCTTAGCCCTGACCTTCCTGTGCAGGAGCCATGTGGAATTAGAACAGTCTAAATTAAGTGGAATGTTTTTGTTGAGATATAAACCCAGTTTTCTCTTTTCTTGTCTATACCTAAATCCTATGCCAGGAAAAATAGCAATTTATTTTTCATAATAAAAAGGAAAGAAAAGTTGGGTCCTTTTTTTCCATATTAAATACAGCAAACTGCATTGATATTGAAGGTCATGTATTATTACTCTTGTTAAGTCGTATCACAGTGGATTAAGGTGCTTTCTATTTAGTGAGTCAGAAATTTTTCTGAAATCTTTAAAAAGAAGTTTTCTTGTGATTGCTAGGCTTATAAGTGATCATTTATGGCTCTGCATGTTATTATTCAAACAAATACAAGCAACAGGTTGGCCAGGCTTCTCTTGTGACACTGTTATATAGCAGATCCTAGAGAATCCCAGATTTCTTATCTTTTTTTCATTTACATAAAGGCCTCAGAATTAAAACTATTCTGAATTCAGACTATTCAGTAACTCTGAGGGTGCACAGTGCCACAAGTACATTGTGCAGGAGCTTTCCCAGCTGTGTGCAGAGCAGCTCTGCTCTCCCTGTTTGCATCAGGAGGGATGTGGTGCCATCCTGGAGCAGCTCTAGCATGAGGTGGAGGTGTCCCCCAGCCCAGTGTCCCCACAACTCCCACTGCTAGGTGCTGCCAGGGCTGCAACTCTGCCCTGACTGCTGTCTTAAACTACAGCTCACTTTTCCCACAGAGGTGTGGAAGACTGAGTAAGAGTTTAGGGTTTAGTGTGCTCACGGGCTTTGGGCAGTGCAGTGGAAAGAGAGGAGATCTGGGGGTGGCTCATCATGGGTTAGAGTCATTCCCAGGCTGTGTGGGTGCTGAAAATGGGAGTCCCACCCTTGCTCCTCATTATGTTCCCACATGGACCCTGAGCTGCAGGGCTGGGTGACCCACCCACCTTGTTCTCAGTGGCCCAAACCAGTCCTGCTTGAGAGAGCCTTCCCTGCCTCAGTGAGCAGAGGGCCAGGGAGCCTCACTTCCTAAATTAGGTATCTGCAGCTCTGTGGTGTGATAATGCTCCCCACGTGACAATGCTCCATGTGTATTAATAGCAACAGTTAATTGGGATCTCAAGTGTTTTGCATAGGGCAGGCAGCCATGCTCCCAAGTGTGGCAGGGCTGAGGAGCAACCTTGAAGTTGAGTCCATAACATTTCTCTTTAAGCATTAGCTGGAGCTCTGGGTTGCCAACAGACCCTTCCCTTACACCTTTAGCCACTCCTGTTCCCTTCATATTCCCTTACATAGTGTTACAAGAGCAAATCCTCAGAGCTGAAAGTCTTCATTCCTCAGCCAAGTATGAATATTCCCCAGAACAGGGAAGTTCATTGATCCAAGCTCAAAAGCTGGCCGGGAAGACAAGTCAGGACTTTCTTCTGCTATTATCATCTGAGAGCATTACCATCTCTGCTGCAGGATTCAGAACAGTCTGTTCTGCAGCTTTGCAGACCTCTGTTTACGGGAAGAATTTTTGGAGCATCTGTCAAACATGTTCAGTGTTTAACCTTTATGCGACTCTGTGAATGGTTTCGTGACTGTGTGATCATTTTCTTCTTGAAGAGACTTTTGTTTTTAACTTGTAACTACCCACTGGGATCACTTGAGTTTCCTCACCAACCATGAGAAAAACCCGTGCACAAAACTGAGAGCCCTCCTACGTTCACCCTTCTTCCTTCCACACCAGTGCACGGGGACTCTTTCAACCTACAGAATCTGTGGTTGCATAACAGTTTCGGGTGCCAAGGGGAAATTTTGAACAATTGAGCATCATCAGGATTTAGCCACAATAACAAGCTCTGATCACATGTGCTTTCTACAAGTACTGTAGCAGATGGGAAGCTTTGAGCTATGTTCGGTCAGTCTGTGTTCCAGCCCTTTCACACACAAATGGTTTAGGACAAGTGGGAGCTGATGGACTTATCAAACAACTGTCTAGACAGGCTTACTTCCCTTTCAGAAAATCCATGTCTTAAGCCAAATTAATTTTGGTTTAACCTGACTATTTCAAGCAGAAAGAAAAAAAAAATTGGAGAGTTAAACAGGTATACTTAACTCTAAGAGTTTGTCCATTTACCTGGGTTGATTTCCAGCAGTCTAAATATGGATAGAGTAAAATACTGAGGTAGACAGGAATACCAGTATTGTTCTGCCTCCTTTTTAGAGACTATGAAAATTCCAGCAGATCCTTACTGCTGTCAGTTGTGCAAACCCCACCATACAAAAGGGACCATTATTGAAACATGGTGTAGGTATAGTGGTGTCCATACAGCTGTGCTTTCCACTCTACCTTTTTTCCTTTAAAATAAAAACCATTAACTGTACTTAGGTTCACATTGGACTTATGGCTTTGATTTATTGCATAGTATTTCATTAAATTAAAGCTGTCCTTTGGTGTGGGATGTCAGTTGTTTTTTTCTGACCTGAAGGTCATCTGCTGATTCTTGTATTATGACTCTTCTTCCCACATCCCATAGATCCTGACAGCAAGTGGAGATGGAACTTGTGCTCTATGGGATGTTGAGAGTGGGCAGCTTCTACAGAGTTTCCATGGTCATGGAGCTGATGTCTTATGCCTGGACCTGGCCCCTTCTGAAACAGGAAATACATTTGTTTCTGGGGTAAGCAGGAGCTTCTTCTCATAATATAAAACTAAGGAATATGGAAGTGAAAAGGCAGCAAAGTAGGAGGCTCACAATGTTATTGAGAGAGTGCTGGAGTATATGTTGGATGCCCCAGTGCAATCCACTCATTGCAAGCACATTTTCCAAGCTGGAGCAAATTAAACCCCTGACTGTGGGGTCAAACCCACCCAGCCAGTCTGACTGCAGTTCTGCTTACTTAGCAAGTTCCACCCCACATGAAAGCAATCCAGCTCGAGATCAAAACAGTGCCTCTGCCAGGAAGGGAAGGCTCAGAGTTAGAGCAGTGGGCTCCTACCACAGTGGAGGTGTGAGTCCCTGTGGGTGGGAGCCTGGAACAGCAGAGGACTCCCCACACTTTGCTCCTTCCCTGTGCCCAGCTCTCTGGAGCCAGATGGGATGTGACAGGCGTGAGGTCACACACGTGTGTGCCTCTGTGTCCTGAGAGTCAAGGGGCAACTTGGACACTGGCTAACCAGTGCAAGTTGGAGCAGGGAGATGAGGTGTGGCCACATCTTCAGCTGTTGCTGCGTCCTCTGTGCCTTCCAGTGGTACCAGAGGCATTTAAAGCCCCTTCATCAGTCAAACACTCTGCTCCCTGTCCTGGCACAGAGGAGCTCACAACTCTCACTGGGGCTGCAGGACTAGACTGGTCTGGGAAGGTACCCAGGGCATCTTCCAAATCATGTCCTGCTGCTGAGGGATCACTTCTCCCAGGCAGCTGAGCCATTGGCACAGTCTGGCAGTGAGGCAGGCCAGGCATAAAGGTGAGTGGGATGGGGCTCCACTCCTTTTCAAGGTGATCTTGGTCTTTCCCACATTAGAGTGTGCAGATGAGAGCTGGCAGGAGTTGAGAGGCCAGTTGCTACCTGTAACTTTGCTGAAGGTACCAGAAACTTTGCTGGTTTCTGAGCCCCACCAGCACTGGCCCGTGGTTGATCCTGTATTTGATGATGGAAGTGGCCCTTGTGCCAGAGGGTGCCAACCATGGCTTAGGGGTGCTCAGACAAACCTGGACCTCTTCTGTTATGGCTCTTTTTATCAAATTTGGCTGGCACATCAGGAACAGAGTCCAGCACACTGGCCCAGTTTGCCTGCTGGTGGCACAGCTGCTCTGAAGCGTGACTGAAAGCTAATTCCATCCCAGTGCATTACTTCTCTCGGGTTTTCCTGTCACCCAGCTTGCTTCCCAGAAAGGATAGATTCATTTTCCCTGGGAACAGCTCAGCTTATTATAGGGCAAGGAATCGCAAGCAGCTCTGGTACTGCTAAGAGAATATGTCATGCTGTTGTTGATAGAGCAGCTTGGGCATGTCTGTGCTTACAGGCATTCTCTTAATTCATCACATGCAAAACACCACTGCAGTGAAGACCTGTCTCCCATCGTGTCAGTGCAGGTATAGGCAGAACAGTAGGGAGGTATGGTGGCATAGAGAGATTCCCTGAATGCTGTGCCTCTGTGGTACAGTAACCTTGAGCTGGAATAAGCAATGTCAGTAGAGCAGCATGTAGGCTGGGTGCTGTTACATTTAACTGAAAATTCCAGCCCTCCTGGGTAAGCTCAGGGCTGTGTCCCAGGCTGTTGTGCTCAGTGCCCTCTGAGCAAGGCTCCTCAGCTGAGTTGGGTATCCAGCCCATCTCTCCACAGGTGGTAGCTGGTTTCTCCTTCAAAATCTTTAAGAGTCAAAGCAGCAGCTTGTCAGATTGGTCTTGCCCCCAGACTCCAGAACAGTGCACATGGAAGCAATATGAAGGATTGGGCTTGGGCTATGGTGGGGCTTGAGAGGGAAATATGCTGGGTCCAAAATGTTCTCTGTCCTGTTTGGTTTCCCCACTGCAGAACCCACAAACTGGTGCCAAGGAGCATTACATCTTTTAAATAATGACATTTTTACTAAAAACACTAGGATTTCATTTTAACAACAGATTTTTTTAAAAAAAGAGAGAAATATGTGAATTGTGAAGAGACTATTTAATTAGCTATCATATTTAATTAAAATAAATAATGTGTGGCATGGTCTGGTGGGCAGGGTGCTCTGGCTCAGCAGAAGCAGCAGCCACCTGGCCTGCCCTGTTCTTCCCACACAGCCTCAGAGAGGCTGAGCCCCTGCAGCTCAGCCTGCCTGCTCCTCAGCAGGGGCAAGTTTATTAAAACCTCCCATCACTCTTCAAAGCAAAGTCTGTGTTCTTTTTCCTGTCACTACAACTGTGACAGCAGTGAGACATTGCAGCTGAGAGCGTGGCCCTACGAGTATGAGATGGTTCTTGCCCCAAGGACAGTGTGGACTACAGGGGCCAAGTCCCTTGCCCAAAGAATTCACAGTGCTGAGCACTGACTGTTAGATGATCCTTTCAGAGCACAGCTTGGAAGGGCAGGTTTTAGCTTGAGCATGAGATGAAGTGCTGCTATGCTGTTTTTCTCATCCCAACCACACCATCAAGCATGTGGGTGCAGAGCCCTGACAGGGGTTAACCCTGGTAGGAGGCTGGGCAAGAAACCCTCTGGATGCACTGATTTAATTTTCTCTTTCAGTCTATGAAAAGAATTAGTTATAAAACGTTAAATGCTGGTTATTTTTTTTTATATTGACTATGGTTAGTGGTCAGAGAACAAGTCAGTTGTGCAGCTCTGTGGCGTGGTGGGGCTGCAGGCAGCAGAGCAGGGCTGTGAGTGCAGGGCAGCTCCAGCCTTCACGAGGAGCTCTGATCCCACCTGCAACTGCACAGCTGAGAGTATCACTGCAGCCACTTTGGGGCTGCTTGGCTGGTTAAATCCTCTCAGAGCTGTGATGTTCACAGCCTTTGAATGTAGTGGGCTTGATGACAAATATCAGGCACAAGAGGGGTGAATGTCACCATTTGCACAATTGCAATGTTTGTTTTTTTCCTTCCCAGGGATGTGACAAGAAAGCCATGGTTTGGGACATGAGGTCTGGTCAGTGTGTGCAGTCATTTGAAACCCACGATTCAGATATCAACAGTGTCAGGTCAGTGTGTTTCTGGGAGAGGACACGTTTGCAGTGTTGAGCAATGTGCTAATTCTATTTCTGAAGTCTGACCTCATCCAAGTAATGTAATGTGTTCTGGTCTTCTTTCACTTGTGCACAGATATTATCCAAGTGGAGATGCTTTTGCCTCTGGTTCAGACGATGCCACGGTATGTTAATTCAGCAAACTAATTTAGGAAAATTCTCTTGCTTCCCAAGTCAGGTTTTCCTAAAAGACTAGGTCACAGAGGACTTTTAGTGACTAAACTGGGCCTGTGACACCAAATCTGCAGAAATACTAATCCTGTAAGATAAGATATTAAATACCATATATAATGTTCTAGGAAAAATCACATAACACTGTAGGTCACTTCTGCAAACTTCTCTACAAGAGGTGCTGTCCAAATATTCATTTCAGATTCTCTGAGTCTGAAGTTTCATGACTAAAATTAGTTGTCTTACTGGAAGATATTTGGCCTCACATAGCTCTTGGTCACAGCATGGAAGGAACCAGCTGAAGTGCTGCAGCTTGTGTCAGGAGGAGTAGCATGTCCCAGAAAGCAGAGGGGCCATGGGCTCAGGGCAGAGCAGGGTAGATGTGGGTGGATGGCCTCTGCAGCCCCAGGGTGGCCTTGGCCACAGACATCTCTGTGGGCCCTGACTCACTGCCGACACTCCTCACTGCAGTGAGTCACTGCATCCAGATCATCCCAGATCACACATGGCCCTTAATGGTCTTATCCATGAGCAATCTGTTAGGAGGGGCTCAGAATGCATTGACAGGTAAATTTGGTCAGCACAATGTATGCAAAATGCTATTTACCTCCTGCTGCCCTCTGCCCCTGAGTGATGCTCAGGGCTGATGGTGTGTCCCATGGGGAACCAGGCTCTGCCCCACCACAGCCCTGCAGGGCCTGAGCTGGCAGTTCAGTGTAGCAGGAGAGGAGATGATGGGGAGGCACCTGGCACCTTATTTCTTCTGTTTATTCAAACATCACACTGAGTCATCTGAAAGACTTTATCTAAAGTACTCTGCCCTCAGAGCATGTTTTGAGTCTACTTCAGTGCTAGCTAAACTCAAGAGAAATATTCCTTTAGTCTTCATTGGATGTGGAGACATTCCAAGGCTCTTTGGAGAGAGTGAACCCTGATTTTATGTTTTAAACACTGCAATTAGAAGTTAATACCTCTAGCCCTGTGGTGAGCCCAGCGGCTCTCTGCACACGTGGATGCAGTACTGTGAGCTCTTGAGATGCTGAGGGAGTGATACAGAGAAATTGTCCATCATTAAATTCTCTCTTTTAATGCCCAGTATCACAGGTTCTTAATAATTTTTTTTTTTCTTTTTTAACCATTCTTGACACCCCTGACTCAAGCAGGAGAATGGGAAATTCCACCTCTGTACTTTTGACAGAGGTTTTGGCAGTTTCCATCTACCTGATTCTTTAAATGAAGATGTTTGGTTTTGCTGTGTTACAGAGTGGTATCCTTGACTTGATTCATATACTTGGGGATTCTGAGGGACAGATAATCCTGACTGGAAGTAATCCATAAAAGCATGCTCCAATGACAGTGTTGTCATCTGCAGTGACCCCAGCTCCCTGTCAGGACAATCTGATGAAATTATTCATCTGTGTGGATGACTGGGAGACCTGGACTGCACATACCTGGCAGCTCCCCACTGCCCTGCAAATCAAACAGCCCCTTCTTTATGTGCAGACTTGAATACCAGCCATTTTTCAATAGTAAAGTCTTAATATTAGCAATCCCATCTGGCCAGTGTTTGCTTAAGCTTAACTTATTGAGGAGGGGTTTCAGTTCACATAGTTTCAAAAGTGCATTTTCATTTCAGGGTTAACAGACTGCCTTTCTGCATGGCAGTGAAGTCTGATACATGATTTCCATGTCAAACAAGCCAAATTTTGCTGGCAAATGATAAAAACAGGAAGTATAGGTTGTTAGAGGTGATTTGGAATTTTCCATGAGAAATGAAAACCAGAGATCTGCATTAAAATGTATTATTTCACTTGAATTATTTTCACGTAGGTTTTTCAAAGAGAGAGGCCTCACAGAAGGGCAGGGACTGTTTGCTCTCCTGGCTTACTCAGAGCCAGCACTACCACCTAGGCTCCTCTGTGCCACATGCTCTGTGTTCTCAACAGAGATTAGAGATTTGATCCCATCTCCCAGGCTCCAGCTGTGGCTAAACTGTTGTTTAAGAGATTGTCTCCACATGCACCTCCCCAGCAGCAGGATGCCCTGATAAGTACAAAACCACAGAGGGGAAGCAGGAGGGTGTGGGGACTCCAGTGGGTACCGTGGCCCAAAGCCCACCACTCGTGTCTGTCTAGGACAGGCAGGAGGCTTAGAGAAGTGGCTTGAAAAAGAAAGTTCTTCCTGCAATGTATACAAAACAGCCTTGTGTTGCTTAGATCCCTGTCAGAGGATCCCAGTTACAGCAGCCAGCAGCAGAAGGAAAGGAGGAAGCAGAAAGAAGCAGAAGGAAAGAAACCAAGCTTCCTGTGATGTCTGTTAGCCTGCACTTCCCACTCCCTTTTTTTCCAAATATTTTAGCCAGTGCTTCCAGCACTTACTGAGGCATGTGTGTTGGTTTTGTTTTAATCCTAGTGTCGCTTATATGACCTTCGTGCAGACAGAGAAGTAGCAATTTATTCCAAAGAGAGCATCATTTTTGGAGCATCCAGTGTGGACTTCTCTCTCAGTGGTGAGACTTGAACTTTGGAGGTTATTTTAGTGTTGAGATTTGAGGGTAGCTGTAAAATTTTTCAGTTTAATTTGATAAAACATTCATTCTTAAAAGTTATCAAAAGTAATAAGTACCAAAAGAAACATTTAATGTATGGAAGCTTTTTTTTTTGCCTCTGTAAAAATAATTACTCTTTAAATAATCTAGCTGGCTATTGCTTCGTTGTAGTGATGAAAAGTATTTTCCTGGCCCTGGTGAAGGCAGGAAATATTTTGCCATTAACTACAGCTGGGCTAGAGTTTCACAATAATAATGAAAAACATTTCAAAGGCAACATGAAATGTAGCTAACTATTACATGCAGTTACATAAATAGTTTTTAAAAGGATAACAAATGATTAATAATAAAAGTATATCACAGGGGTATGAAGAAAGAGACATTACCACTTTTCACTACAGATCCTGAGACATAAGCTCGAGTCTTTCTCTCCTGTCCCAGCACAAATGCAGAGCTCCCCAGTCACCCGGGGTGGGGGTGAGTGGGTGGTGAACTGCCCTCCTCCTGGAACTGAGGCAAATGTCTCTATCATGGTCACAAGCACCACAGCTTGTCCCGTTGGCAGTGAATCGCTTGCCAAATTGTCTGTTAATCATTCAAGCATTTGTATTCAACTTCTTGTGTAAGATGTGTGTGAAGCATTATTACCCTGCAATAGCTGCTAAAGTGCTCCTCAGTCTGTCCCGATTTGAAGCCATTCCCCATCTCTAATGACTGAACACATTCTATGTAATTCAACTAAAATTTACAATGCTTCTAACTAATCACTGTAATTGTGGCAGCGTTTAGCATGGAGAGCAGCAGGCAGGGCTGTCCCACGGGAGGAGCACCGCTGGCCGGAGGGGAGCGCGGTGGTCACAGGGTGGGCGATCAATGTCCTGCAGAAAGGCCCCGCTGCAGCCAAGGCATGTTCACCCCTCAGTGTGTAAAACCCTCTCTCTGCAGGTCGCCTGCTGTTCGCGGGCTATAACGATTACACCATCAATGTGTGGGATGTGCTGAAGGGGTCCCGCGTGTCCATCCTGTTCGGACATGAGAACCGTGTCAGCACCTTGCGGGTCTCTCCCGACGGCACCGCCTTCTGCTCGGGCTCCTGGGACCACACTCTGCGAGTGAGTGCCGGGAGAACCTGCTTCGGGGGCTTCTTTCTTCAATCTAAGAATATAAATAAAAGGGGGTGAGGAGGAAGGGTTGTCAGAGGAGAACTGCTCTAGAGGAACTAAGGAGGGTATAAAACAGTGTAAAACATGAACAGCAAAGCCAAATAAAAATCCCCCACAAAGTGCTAGCGGAACTGCTGAGTTTGAGCTTGCTGTTGGGTTACATGATATCATTGCTGCTGATACTCTGTACCGCTAATGTGATCGCCTTACCCATGTCAATTTAAGGTTTGATAGGGGAGTCAGTGTCATAAAGTGTTCAGCTCTCTCTCTTTCTACAGATCTGGGCGTAACCTGAGATCCTGTATGCAGAATCAAATGAAGAGTGAAACCCTGGACTACAAAAACTGCATAAAGAAGCCATTCCACAAAATCAAATATTCACTACAGCCCAAAAGAATGACACTCAACCCACAGATTAACACAACTAGGTAGAAAGTGTAGTCTGCTTGAACACATAGCAAACGTCAACTTGTAGTAAAATGAAATGTTTTAATTTTTTTTTTTTTGAAACTATATTCTTTTATTAGAATTAGTTTCATTATTTATAAAGGGACTTTTCTTCAAAGTCACCTGTATCATAGAATTGAGTATTTCAGTGCACATTATGTATTTATTTGCATGAATTTAGTTCCTTTTTAAAGTAAAAAACGTCCTGATTTTATTGGGATGTAGCAAAAGGCTTTGGAAACATTCCGTAGTAGCATATTGAATTTTGGTGTTGAAAAATGGAACGAGAAACAATTCTGATACTTTATGATGGTGTTATGGATGACTGAACCTTGGTGGAAAGTAGAGGAGCAAAGGACCTACTGTGAAGGTACTGGCTGCTGTCATAAAAAATGTATTTTTTGTACAGAAAAGAAATCCCTTCAATCCCTGTTTTTTCCTACTGTCTTTTTAGATAGAAATAAATATTTCATCTCTGTTACCTGAATATAAAGAATCTAAATAATATACATACTGAAGAACAGCAAAGAGGAGGGATATAAACATGATTTACATAATCATGAGGTAATACTTAACCAGTAGTTTCTTAGAAATTTTTAATTGTATCACTTGGTGAGTGAATTTTCTTTTACTTAAAGAAATACTACATGCTAAGCACTAAGGGATACTACACGCTAAGCATTAAGCACCATTATACTGATGGTCAAATCTTTTCCAAGTCAGTCATAGTCATTCTATGACCTTGATTCTTCTTTGCATTTGGAGCAGTTCATGCAACTTTGGCAAGGCAATGTAGCTTAAATGTATATTAAAGCAGTATATGCCCATCTTAAGGTCCTTCTGCAATGTCAGAGCAGTTGTAAGTTCATGCAAATACAGGTCAGATCATTCAGTCCTTACTCTTCCAGTCATCTCCCACTGCCATGGATATGGTTTTGCCATAGTTGGGCTTGAGAGTGAATAACAGTGAGCTGTTGAAAATCTGCTGTGAGCCACAGTCCTGCCAGTGTTTGATACTGTGCTGAGCAGAGCACATGAGTCCGTCTGATCCAGGAGTCACTGGTTTTCAGGAGAGCAGGACAGCTGGCCACATTGCTGGCAGCACCCAGCCCTCTGTGTGAGCATGGGAATGCCATACAGACTGGCAGGACCACCCCACATAGAAGTGATGCTCTAGAATCAAGATTTAATGAGACAAAGATGAGATACAATTAATGATAGAACCATTGTGAGATTATATCTGCATTCATACATTGAAAACTATTGGGACTAGAGTGTGTCTGCTCTGCTCATACCAACAGGTAATGAGTCACCAACAGGTGGTGAGGTACAGCTCTGGATATATCATATATATGATTTATATTTAGATTGGAACAAGAAAAAACAAGCTTACTGGAATGAACCTGTTCACAAGCTCTCTGGTCACTGGAGTTTAATGATAACATCCTCATTCTATTTGCAAGTGGTATTTTTTTACAATTATATAAAAATCATATTCGAAATAAAGTCTCCTCATCCATGAAGACATTAGGTTCTGTGAATCCATAACCAGTTAACTTAAAACACTGATATTTATACCAGCCTTCCATCCCTAATGGAATAGGTCAGCTGTTTTCACTTGGAAAAGTCAACTCTGATGCTTTGCAATATTTGTGGCAAACTATCCCTGTAACAAACTGAATGCACTATGGAAATGTCATATAGAACTCACTGTGCAATATGGAGTCAATACACTGTACACATTTGATCAAAAGATTAATATTAATGTTTAGATAGTATTTATTGGCGAGATGTTTGTTTCAAACATAATACATTGTGTTGATACTTATGAACAGCCTAAATACAATAAATTGTATTTTACATATTGAGAACGTGTATGTGGTAGTTCTTCCCATTGTGTAGGTATTTTGTTTTTTGCTTTTTTTTTTTGACATTCACTTTTTTGTACCACACAGTTTCTTAAATGATTTCTCCTGCAAAAATCTTGGGTAAAATCAAGATCTAGCAGAAAATTGCTTCTGGAATATCTTTTGGAAATACCCAAGGTGAACCACAGAAAATGAGAGTGAGCAGCCCATAAAAGTACCTGAAGTACTGTCTCAGTTCCCCTTGCATTCAGGAGGCCAGAATTCAGATTGTTGTCCTGCTCAGGAGGATCACAGCTAATGTAATGTTTTCTTTCCAGATCCTTATTGCCATACCCAGGAAGGAATTGGAAAATGCAGAGTATATGTTTTGTAGGAGCTCCTTGTGTTGCAGCAGGATGCCAGTGAAAAGCCGGCCACTGAAATTCTCTTGAGGGTCCAGGCTGTGACTTTGGGTAAACCAGATGTGCAGATCACCTGGAGGTGCAGCAGTTCAGCTTTCTGCCTTGCCAGGAGAGAACTGAGCTGTGGCCAGCTGTCCTCTCCACTTCAGTGTAGGTTTTATGGTCAGCCTGAAGGTGGCTGGTGGAAGTGCTCAGTTTCGTCACTGAAAAAAGCACCTTCTTAATTTAGGTGCATTGTTTCATTTCCCCTCTTCTGAGGGCCTGGGGAAAGTGCTGAGCCAGCTTGTTCTGAGTGACATAAGTGCCCAAACTGTCACCAGATTCAGCGAGAATGAGTCTGACATTGCATCTTGCACTTCTGTTCTTGCATGGAGAAATGCTGTGGGTTTTGCCCTTCAGGATCACTGCCTTTGGACTTGTGTATGGGGGTGCTTGGGCTTGCCACCTGTGAAAATCACCTCTTTGTTCCTGAGGTAATGGTGAAAACATGAACCAGGATGGGCCTCAACTTCCCATCAGATAAATGACACTTAAAGGAACAGGACACTGAAGTACCCATTGTATTTTTTACTCACTGTCCAGGGAGGCTTTGGAAAACCCAGCGTTTTGAGATTTCCCTGTTGGTATGTCAAGCTGTCTGTGTCAGAAACACCTCTCTTCCATAAACGTGTGGAGAGAAGGGAGCTGTAGCTGGGGCCGGCACTATCAGATGTTTCTGTTCTGTTAAACAAAAATGCTATATAAACAGGAAGGGTGGAAAAGGATATTGCTAGAGAAAGAGCAGCCTCTCCCTCTTGCACTCCTGCTGTGAGGAATGCAATAGGAAATTCCTGCTCCAGGATTAACAATCATAAGGAAAAATAGTTTTAAAAGCACGTACGTAAAGCTCTTGTGAAAAGTAAAGATCTCATTCCAGCCACTGCTCTAGCACATAAACAGACTGTATTTCCCCGCTTCAAAACAAAACAAAAGCCAAATACGGGGATGTAGAACTAAAGTTTGCCTTAGGAGGGACTCTAAGGGATCAGGCCAATTCTTGATAGCGATCTGAGAAGTTACAACAGGATTGATTCCAACCGCCTATTTTTAGATTTTCTAATGGAGATGTTAAAATGCAGACAGCTGTATCTCAAGATAGATGGAGTGAAGCCGAGCAGTCCTGTGCTGACGCGTTGGGCACCTTGACCCGGTTGTGGGACGAGAGGTGAGAGTGTGCCGCGGTGCCAAGGCAGCTGCGGCAGGGCTGTGCTGTGACACTGCGGGCACAGCCACGCTTTGCCCCGGGCCACCAGCAGCACCTCACCTGCAAACGGCACCGGGCAGGACGCACATGCTGGGTGTACCCCGTACCGTGTCTGCCACCGGGCTTCAGGCGGCATTTGTGGGAGTCTCGATGGGCTGGGAAGCAGCTGGTGCTGCTCGGGCTGCCAGGGCACAGGGGGTGTCCCGCTGGGCTGTGCAAATGACACCCTTGGCCAGGGCTGTTCTCAGCCGCTTTCTTTACACCAGCAGTGTGAAGGGCCCGACCTTTGCACCATGAAGGTCCTAATCCTGTATTTTTCCTATATGCTCATCAAAAAGCAAAGGCCAGTGCATTTGCTGGGTAAATACACACTGCACTCACCCCACGAACCTGGAAAACCTCCATCTCCTTTGATGCAAAGAAATACAGGTTCGGGCGAGCCACTAATATGGAACAAAAACAAAACCCAAAAGGAATTAAAACAAGTATTTGAGAGTCAGCACCCGGTAACTGAGCATTTGAGGTAAACTGCAGCGAGGCCCGCAGCCAGCCGCAGACGCCTTTGCAGGCATGCGGGCAATCCACTCCCGACGGGAACGTGTCCGCCCGCCGCAGTTTGGCCCCGCCCCGGAGGGGGGGG
>JANPWX010000119.1:848395-903166 GCA_024734555.1 Trochalopteron elliotii | reverse complement strand
GGCCATCTCCACACGCGGTGGGTTCGCACTGGGCCATTGCGGGCGCCCAGTGCTGCGGCGTATCCAGATCCCTCCCGGTGCCCGCGCATGGCCCCGTTGGGATGCAGCCTCCTGATACCGCAGGAGTGATGCTGCAGGGTGAGGGGGCGAGGTTTGCCTTCCCCCTCGGGTCCACAGCCGGTGGATTTCGGCGAGCAGGCTTGCACAGGTCCTCTCCCAGGTGTGAGCACTAACCTGTGCCTGTTATTAAGTACACCTGTGTATTTAGGCACTCACCCTCCAGACCTGCTGCTCTTGTTCCTGCCTGTCCCGAAGCCGGTCAGGTCGGGCCTGGGGAGGAAGGTTGTGTGGGCATTTTGCCCCTCGAGATGCACACTTGAAGCTTTTAAGGCATCGGTGCAGCTCTGCCTGCGTTTCTAAACAAAATGTCAGCTATCCCACAGAACTGCTCGTTTCCTATTTCCAGTCCTAGTGGAATACTGTATGTCAGTACAAATAAGCACTAAAAATAGAGAAAGGAGGGGAAGTAGCCACTGGTTTAGTTGACTTTTCCAGAGACCAAAATGAACTTGGTTTTTCAGTGGTCACTGGTCCATCTGGGCACTCAGAACAGAGTGGTGGTTGGCTTGCAGCATACACTGTCACTTGGCAAAATCGGCAAAATCATATTGCCTGTTGGCGCAAATCAAAGTGTAAAGAACAAAGTTCCGGAAGAAATTAAGAGTATAACTTGTTTACATAGACATCTGCGGAGCAGAGTTCAAACACAACCATCTGGAGTTGTATTGCTGCCACTTCTGATTATCACAATGATCTGGGAGAGCAGCTGCCAGCTTTGCTCTGTCATAGGTCAGCTCTGAGCAGTGTCCACCCGGCCCTTCCAAGGGAGTGTGTAATCAGTCCCACATCCACCGAGATGGGACTGGCTTTGGGCTTCTCTTTTAAAAGTGGAAATTTCCATATCCTGTGTTTTAGATGCTTTCTGAAACTTAAATTAGGAAGAACAATGCTGGCAACTTCCATCAGAAACTTGCCTAAAAGGGCAAAAATATGTAATGACACACCGAGCATCTCAATAGGAAGTGTCCAATTGTCTGCTCAAGTATACAAACGCTTGTAGCTTACGCCTTTCAGTTGCTTTGTGCAAAGGCTCTCACAAAATGTTTTTGCTTGTGCCCAAGGCACTGGGTTTAGACTTTCATGACCGAAATACAGACTTCTGCAGCTGACAGAGGCTGAGCTGGGAGGATGAAACTGTTGCTCAAAGGCTAAAGAAATCCATTTAACTGCAAGCTAAGCAGCTCAATGTCCTTTCTGTTTGTGCTGCAGGATGGCTTCTGTCGGTTCTTCGGCAGGCACGGCTCGGAGGCAGCAGAGCAGAGCAGCACCCTCGGCAACGCCATCGTGGCGGCGGCGGCGGGCATCGGCATCGGCATGGCGGGCTTGGCGTTCCTCCTGGTGCGGTAGGCCCGCCAGCGCATCTTGCCACGGGAAAGTACTCTCAAAACTGACAGTTTACCAGATTTCACTTTATTTTCTATAGAGCAGACCCTCTAAGAAGAAGTCTATATTTTTAAACTGGCTCAGAAAAAACTGCCTCACCGAATCCTTGGCTGTAAACTGCTTCACTCGCTACCCAGTAACGACACAAACAAATGTGTACTAGAGCACTGTTTGGTGCGTGTTCAAAAGCTCCAAACATCCTCTGGACTTTTCTTTTTTGAAGGTGTAACCTAAACTTTAGCATGGTTCATGTACTGTAACTTCTGAGTGCTTGATGTTATGCTAGGAAAACATTATGGTGGGCTTGCTACTAAGCCCTCTGTTCAAGACATCTTATTTACATGGAGGCAAGTCTTGGAACCCGTGTTCATTAATGCTGTAAAGTGGGCAAACATTGACTGTGATCTAACATGGTTTATGGCTTCAAACGTGGTGCACAGCACTTGTAATCAAAAGGCAACTCATTTGTTGATTTAGAGCAACTGGTGCCTGTGATACAAGAAGCATTAGGGCTTAATGTAACATAAGGCTGAATTCATTACACTACAAGAAGGTAAGTATTGATACAGGACAGTAATGGCTGCAGTACTGGTTCCTACTGAAAGGAAAAGAATTTAAATATTAAACCTTAATTGGTATATTGAAATCCAGTGAAGGCTGGAATTTCTCTGGATTTCCCTTACAAAGTGAGAATTTCCATATATCTTAATATATTTTTGAAGTATTTATCACTGTATAATACTTGTAGCCATGACATCTTTATTTTTGTTTAAAACTTAATGCTGGTTCTTGTCACTCTTGTACGTATCAAACGTTGTCTTGTTTGAGTAATATTTCACTCTGTTTTCAAAATGCTGTGTATTTCTTTCAGTGGTTGTACAAATTGCCTTATGTTTCTGGTAGCTTTTTAATAATGTTCCTGGGTTACTCACAGCGTGTACAATTTTACTATGGTGACTTCAAAGGTGAATAAATGTTAAGTATTTTTGTTTTAAAAAACCTTTCTGATTATTAGATCGGATGGGTGCTGCTGCTCAGACAGTGAGTGTTTTGGTGGTTACCTGGATGCATCAGTTTATATTCACTGTATTGCTGGTGCTATGACCTAAGACAAGGACTTGTGCAGCAACAGAGCACTTTGATACCAGTCTTCTATGCAGTCCTGCAGTCCAAACTAGAGCTAACACAACCTGAGGGGAAAACCCCCTCCAAAAGGTCCATCTTCACCCTTGTGACTGGAAGGAAAGAACCTGGTGCTTTTGTAGGCCAAAGCTTTCCAAAGTTTACCAACATTGGTGGGTGCAGTCAGACTCCTCCAAGAGCTGCTCCTGCTTGTAGAGTGACAGAGCTCTTGTTTCTTCTCTGCCAAGACTTGCTGCTGCCTCTCTCACACTTGCCTGCTTTCTTACTGAAACTGGAGTTTCTGATATGTGTTTTGATGACATCTATGCAATGTGTTGGTGGAGTTCAACCTTCTTGGATTAGTCCTACTGAGCAGCTGTGATCTTTGAGGGTGTTGGGCTTTACTCATGGTCT
This sequence comes from Trochalopteron elliotii, assembly GCA_024734555.1. Lineage (NCBI taxonomy): Eukaryota > Metazoa > Chordata > Aves > Passeriformes > Leiothrichidae > Trochalopteron > Trochalopteron elliotii. Next base: position 900,127 of record JANPWX010000119.1, on the reverse strand, counting down.
CATGCCCCTGTCCCCAAACTGGGGGCTCTGATGCCTGTTAAAAGCTGCAGGTCCACTGTTGAGCTTCCCTCCCTGGTTGCCCTTTGAGAGGGTCCCCCTTGGTGGGAAGAGCACCCAACTGACTTCCTCTTGGGAAAGCTCAGCCTGGCAGCCAGGTCAGCATCTCTGTGGCTGGCAGTGGCCACCCTGCTTCTCCTTCTGCTGGCCACTGTGCCCTGAGGCAGGCACAGCCTGACAGTGGACAGAGCAGCCTTGTGCTGGCTGGCCACAGATGTGGGGAGGAGGACAAAAAGGGGCATTCAGGGACGGTAAGTCCCGCGGGGGCAGGAAGGAGCTGGTGGTCCTCCCCCTCGTGCTGCTGGCTCTGAATAAACGTCTGCTTGTTCTCCAACTTCCAGTTCTCTAAACTCCTCTCAGCAAAAGGATTAGGAGTCCGTGGTGCAGGATTGTGCTCAGTTCCTCTCTCAAGTTCCTGCAGGGATGGTGCCTGTATGGCAGCTGAGTGCTCTGAGTGTCTGCCTGCAGTCATCCAGCAGGCTGCAGTGCCCGAAACTTTGTCCACTGTGGGAGTGAGCTGCTTAGTCCTGAGGGAACTGAGAGTGGTTTCTAAAATGTGGGATGCTTAGGGGAATATATGATGAAAAGCATGGGGAACGACGGGGCAAGAAATGCTCTAAACAGAGGTCAAATGTCTCCCCTGTGCCAAACAGAACAAAGATAAAATATCTGTATCTTGATTTTCAGTGTAATCTGATCTGGCAGGCCCCACAAAAACAATAGCAGAGGGGATATTTATACTGGCTTTTACAGTGTGCTCTGGAAAAATGAAAAAAACCCCACAAACCCAGCCTGGAAATGCCCTTTAACAAAGTCACGTCAGCTTTTGGTGTAAACCTGATCCTTTCCAAGGTGCAGCTTGAAGAGCATCTGTCAGTCTTTCTTGTCCTGGGAGAAGCTGGGAGCAGGCTTTCTAAGAGCCAGGAAAGCTGCAGGGCTCAGTCACAAGGCTGCAGTGCAGCTCTGCAGTGGGTGGCAATACTGCCTGATGCCAGGCTGCTCTGGTCTCTTCTGGGAGCCTGTGCTCAGTCCCCTGAGAGCAGGGGGCACAGCCCAGGCTGCTGGAACCTGGCACAAGGGGGTAACTGCCTGTCCCAGCCAGAGACATGCTCCCCAAGCTGTTCTCTGCTGACATGGGGAATGTAGGATTGGAGAGCAGGACTTACATCACTGGAGCCCCATTGATTTCAGGGCAGTTCAGACTAACTTACATTTGCATGACTTGTGATTTTTCAAAAAAACCTCATTTCAGTTTCAGCCTGACAGTTTGTCTCAATGAAGCAACATATTTCTCAATTGAAAACTGCTGCTCATCTGCTTTTCTGCCTCAGAAAAGGGAAGCAAGATGCTGCTGTTCCTTCCTTTAAATGCAGAAGGGGAGTAGGTGGCATTTCAGTCCAAGGCTGTGTCTAATCCTCACGGCAGCTTTTGGCTCTCCAGCACTTCCCAGGCCTGTGGTGGATGCAGCAGGCTCATCCTGCATGAAGATCAGCACATGGCAATTGCTGCAGGTTCTACAGGGGCCCCACTGAGAGTGCTGGCAGGATCTTGCCTTTGAGGGAAGAGGAGTGAAGGTGCTGGCTGGGCTCTTCCATCCCCTGGCTGCTCGTACCAGTTTTGAGTCTTTCCTGCTGTGCTGTGTATGAAGACCTTTGCAGGGCTGAGGGATGGGCAAGGCTGTGTTCCCAGTTTATATTGGAGACTCACAATGGTCTCCTTGGAGCTGTCAGTGTGATCTGCTGGCTCTGCACCTGCTCCCTACACAGTTCCCTTCTGAAGGGGCATCCACTGTAGCCAAGGGCCAGGGTTGCAGTGCTGTTGCAACAGCCCAGCTGCTCATTAAGGGGAAAAGTAATTTAGTCATCAGTCTTCTTAAGAGCACTGAACTGGCCAGTGGGTTTCTTTTTGACTTGGAAAAAATTAGGCACTCTTAGAGCTCAAAAACTGTGAGTTGCAGGATGGTTATATGGCAGTTAGTGAGCTGCTTCATTGTGGTATGCAAAAAATCTGGTCTGGCACATCTCACTGGAGGAATTGGTGCTGGTGCTGTGTCCTTTTCTGCCCAGGCACGCTGCAGGGTGGTACCCAAGCCTGGGTAGGACAGCAGAGCCCTGTTACAAATGAGTTAGCAATTGGACAGCCAAAAAACCCCCCAGAGAATCACTGGAATGAAAAGAGGTCAAGTGCATAGCATTTATTCACCTAATTTCACTTCTTGTGCTCATTCTGTTTAGATAACGAAAAGAAACTTCTGGGTTTCACTTCTGTTTCTCTGGCTGCTTTCTGTACCAGACTCGAGCTGGGTCGTCCTTGCCAGGACAAAATGCTGTGTGGGGAGAGCAGGCACAGCTGGGAAATTACTTGCTTTCAGGTTTAAAAAGTATCAGTGCAATTCCTTCTTAAATGCTGCCATTATTAGGAACACTTAAATATTATCTTCAAACTGTTAACAATTTTCCTGTCACTAACTGAAGTTTTTAAATGAGAACAGAGTTAAAAACATAAAATCCTGATTTACTTGAAGTCAAATGCAGGAAGTCTAAAAATCAGCTCTGCTAAACTAACGAGATCAATTTGTTGGATTTTTTCTCTGCCTGGGCTTGGTCTATTTGTTTAATTCAAATGAGAGGTGGAAGAGAGGACCTGGCTTTCCTTGTCACAGTCTCTTTTCAAACAGGCTGTGTCTTTCTGCCCAGCCTATGGTAAGTTTCTAGCACTACAGCCTGGAGCTGATACTTGCCCAGTGGCAATCTCATGGTTTCTGGATGTTCACCCAAGCTGGTGTGTGTTACATATTTCTTTCAGTTAAGAATTAAACCTGTTAAAATGAGAGTTGGAGCCATGCTGGCCATGGGGATGAGTGAATGTGGAGGTCTGTAGTAAGAGACTGTCATGCAGCCACTGGAAAAGCCTGTGTGCAGAGAGCCACTGTAGGCATTGCAGAAAGTTTGTGCTTTCTTGATTTAATCCCTTTAATGATTCTGACCTGTGACTACAGTTCACTTGAGGGAGTTCCTGTGTTTGACCCAACCTGCTCTTTTGTTTGTCTCTGAGCGGCTCAGCACATGGTGAGTAACAGCAGGAACCCCACACCCTGCTTACAGCATCTGGTACTGTCTTTTTTTCTTATCAAATGTGGGTTATATCCTTTTAAGAGGCTGTGTGGGGAATGGTGGCCTGGTTCAGTCTAAGCACAGGGGAGATTTCTGTGTTGCATTGCACCTTGGGGGGACTGGACATGGCAGCTGGAGCTCTGCTCTGGGCAGCCTGCTCTGCAGCCTGACACCAAAGCCAGGACTTCTTGCTGGCACTTTTAATTTGCAATGCATAATAGTAAAAGGGTAAAACAACTTGGCTTCATCAAAGGCTGGGGAGAGAGCACTGTTTGTAGTGTGCTAGCTCATGGCTGGTTGGCTTCTTCCTTGTAGCTTGTCTTCAGGAGAATCCCACGCTGTTGTAATTAATTTTGAAACATTAATTATGAAGCTTTATGATGAGCTCATTGGGAACTCCTAAAATACAGGCAGAGCCAGTGGCTCTGGTGAGGAGTTGGTGTGGGACAGACAGTGGTAACTCCTCTCTCTCTCTGAGAACTGTCAGCAAAATCTCTCTCATCACCCGACCTCCTGGCACTGGAGCTGGACCCTCCTGCTCCTCTGGCTGGCCATGGCTGCTTTGTGTCCTTCCAGCCTGGGGCATCCCCCCTGTCCTTAGACAGAGGATGTGCTCCCAGAGGTCCCAGCATCCCTGCTGGGATGCACCCAGGGCTGTGCTGCCCCTGGCAGCATGGGCATGGCTGCCTCTTGGTGCCAAGCACAAGCCCATACAGGTGCTGCCCTGGGTGGGTGGTGGTGAGATGACTCTCTGATGATTCTGCTGCATGAGCAAGAACAAATTCCACCACTGGTGTGTAAAGTAACCCCGTAAAACGGTGCTGCTGTCATCAGTGGCAGCTGGGAGCTGATGAGGCTTGACAGGCAAGGCAAATGCTTGTTTCCTGATATCCAGCAGAGATTTAAATGTGGAACCTAATTATACTGGGAGCCTTCAAGTGATGAGGTTCCCTGAGCATTTCATACCCAGGCTGGATTGGTGGTGTTTCCAGGCAGGTGCCAGTGCTGCCGAGGAGGGGCTGGATTTCTGCCTGGGCTGTGCTGGATCCTCACACAGTCCCATGCAAAGGAGCAGCCCTGGGCTGTGACAGTGTCCCTGTGACAGGGGTGTGCGGCTGTTGCACAACCACTGCCTGCTGTGGAAGCCTTGACCTGCAGTCAGCAAGTGGTTTCCATCCCAAAACTCCACAGAAACCCCTGAGCTTTCTGGCCTCTGAATAATCCATAAAATGTGCAAGGTTTGAATATTTCCCCCTTTTTTCTTTTATTTTCCCCCCAAACACCTACATGCCCTGAAGGACATAGACCTGCAGTGCCTGGCTGGCAGTCCCAGCCTGAGCACCCCTCCTGCCAGGGGTGCTGCTCAGCACAGGTCACTCGTGGCTTTGGCATGAAGAACCTGCCATCGTTAAGCTTTCTCACTGTCAATCCACAGCAGCATCACCCTCCTCCTCACCTAGAAAAAGGAAAAATAATTACTCAGAAACTCCTTTGAAAAAGGCACAAAACAGCACAAATCTTGCCTGTGTCTGTTTTTAAAGAAAAGAAAAATCATCTGGGCTCTTGTGTATTGTCCTTTGTGATGTTCAGAGCAGAACACCTGCCACTCTGAAACCCTTCCAGGTTTCCTGGTCGTTTTTTTCAAGCGAAGCCCTGCTCCATGGGAGGAAAAGGTTAAGCGTGGGAGTGAGCAGGGCAAAAGATTATGTGAAACAGAAATCCCGGCGCTGTTTGTTCTGCCATCTGCTCCGTGCTGGATCCAGGCTGTGGGTGGTTTCCCTGCCCCCTTCCTGCACGGCCGGCACAGGGCTTTGAAGTGCCCGAGCTGGCACCACCGAGCCACACCCCGGAGGAGCTGTCCTTAGGCAGGGTGAAGCTGGGTGCTGTGGCCTGGCCAGCAGCTGTGGGCAGTACTGGTGGCCGTGCAGGAGCTGCCACAGAGAGCCTGTTCCAGCAGCAATCCAGAAAATCCTGGACCTCAGTGCCTTTGGCACAAACTCAGTGGGTGCCAGGGGTGTCAGGGCTGGCACATCTGTGCCATCCCTGCAGGGAGCACTGGGGCAGGACAGCCACAGCTTCCCTGGGACTGCTCATGGTTCCGTCATTGCAGCCAGGCACTAGTGGTGCAGGATGCTCCCTGGTGAGCAGGGCAACTCAAGCCCATGTGAGATGCTGTCATCATCCCCATGAAGCAGCAGCAGGGCGGGTTGAGCCCTGCACAGCTCTGTGCCACACTGCCAGTTGTGAAATGTGCTGAAGTGTGGGAGGATGGAGGTGGCGTTTGTCCCTGCGTCAGGGACAGATGGTGAAAGAAAGGTGAAATCATCTTGCCTCTTACCCCTAGAGCCCTTTTCTGCTCTGCCTCCTCCCCCAGTCCCCTTTTCCTGCTCTCCCCTGGTCCCCAGGCTGGCTGTGCCTGGGGCTGGGGGCTGTGCATTCCCTGTTCTGCATCCCCCTCTGCCCCTTGCTCACCCTCCCCACACTGTGCTCACTTGGGAATGTGACCTTGCTCTCTAGATTATTTACAGACAAAATATTGCTGCAGGCCTGCGGAAGGGTTTTCTCTGTTGTTTTTTTGCTTTTTTTTTAAAGTGACTGGATTCCACAAAAACTGAATTATTCCAAGGGCGTGGGGGCCCTGGTGGGAACGCTTTGCTCTGTTTGGGAACAGGCTGCCTGCAGCCATCTTCCCTGGCCAGCACAGGGATGCTGGAGGCTCTTAGTTTCCCCAGCTATACGGAACAATCTGTCTCTGGTTTTCTTGGAAAAACCCACCCCTTGCTCAGGGAAGGCTGCCAGGACAGGCCACGAGCATTCACAGGGCTGTGGCACACATGTAACCAGGACCAGGGCTGCCTCCCAAGGTGTGTGTGAGCAGGCACAGAGGGTTAGTGCAGATTCAGGAGTGCTTATGTGGCTCCCCTCCCCACACCCCTGGAGTCTCCACTTCCCCTCACTTGGGAGCTTCCTGGGTCTCCTGCTACTCTTGCAACACAGCCTTGGTTTGCTGAGGACCTCAGACAGTGCTGTCACATCCGATCGGAAGCCGTGGTGGGCTGATTTCTCCTTTTTTTTTGCTTTTACTGGCAGGACCAGCAGCTGCCCTTTTCCCACTGCTGACAGTTCTGTCTAGCTGAACTTCTGAAAGCCTCGTGGTGGTGGTTTCCCACTGAGCAGAGCCCTGATGACTTTGACCTTGCAGGGCTGTGGCCACGTCCTGTTCGTGTGGCTGCCAGAGGCCACAGAGCTGTGCACTGCTCACAGTGATGAGTTGTTATGTTCCAGCAGTGCTGGGTGTTTGGGATGGGGCTGACCTGGGGTCCCTGCCTGGCACTGGTTTCCTTACAAGGTCTACACATCAGCCTTCAGGTGCCCAAGCCTAGGAGCTGTCAGGCTGTGTGCTCAGCTTTTATTTGGGAGTAAGCACTGGCAGCTTGATCACAGACACTGAGTGCCTGTTTTGCTGTGGGAAGAGTTCTTATGCCAAATCCCTTGGTCTGGCCCAGCATGCAGCGTGGCTTGATCTCTCTGGAGAATGAGCTGGGGCTGCTGAAGGTCTGGCAGGAGCACGCTCTCCTCCCCACTGAAACTGGGGCTGCTGCTGGGAAGTTGCTCAGCAAGTCTGGCCACAGGGATTGACCATGAAACAGGCACTTGCAAAGCCATTCCCTGCCTGCTATGGGGTTGGTGCCAGTCCTCTGGAGCGACTCCAGCTTTCCCAGCTTGTGGAGGTGATGGTCTCATCCAGGCCCTTGCAGAAGTGTTGGGTGCAGGAAGGATGCTGGGCAGTGAGAGGATGCTGAGGGGATGGAGATGGTTGCCCCTCTCAGGCAGGACCTTGATCAGCCAAATGTGTTCAGCTGGTGGTGGTTTGGAAGCCCAGTTTGCAGCAGACTGGTCTGACTGGTAGAGTCATGGCAAGTACTCTAGTCCCTGTGCAGGTTTGGGGACTACTGAGCTATGGAGCACTCTGGGCAAGTCATAAATAGCAAACTGCTTATAAACAACGATGAAAATCATCAGATTTTGTTCAACAGAATTGTGAAGTTTCCCTTGTTGAGAAGCCATAGGGAAGGCTGGGACAGGAAGACAAGTGGTTTATTATTTTAGTCAAATCCTTGACTTGGCTGCAGTCAGCACATTCAGCAGTGGGGTAGAAACTCACCAGGTGAGAGGCAGAAGTGCCTGCTGAGGTGAAGTGCAGAGGCAGCAGATAAAGGGCATCACGGGGCTTTGCCTGTAGGGACTGCTCCTTATCAGCACACCTGCTGACTGCATTGTGAAAGCAGCCTCTGCTCACCTGTGCCTTTGGGTAGCTGGGGATTTTTCTGATGAAGCTGTAGTTTTCAGGGATGTTGCTGTTACCCTTTTTTACCACCTGACAAAGCAGGAGGGAAGAGAGCACTAGGTCTCATGCTGCCATAAGAATGGGACCCAGTGCTCCTTGCTCCAGATCTGCTCTGTGTGCATTCATTTATGGATAATGCTGCTCCTCACTAATGGGGTCTCTGGCACTTTGCTTCCAGCCCAGAATTAATGGCTCAACTGGCCTGAAGAAGCAAGGGTGACCAGCCCCATGCCATGCAGGGGTGCAGAGCAGCCCAAGCAGGTTCCACCTGAGGATGGAGTCCAGTGAGGTTGCTGCTGAGCAGCTCTCCATAGTGTCAGGCTGGCAGTGTCCTTGTTCCTTCAGCATAAGCCTGAGGCTTTCCTGGGTGCTCTTGCCCCCTTAAATAGGAAATTTGGCATCCTGAGCTAAGCATCTTCTCCACCTGGGTGTCCCAAATGGTTAACAATCCCAGCAGCAGTGGATGGGTGGTGAGGAGATTGATTGCCTCCTGCAAGGTACATAAAGTCTCGCTCTTCTGCAGAAGCACAACACTTGTTCAACCAGGTAAATAACTGGTTTTAAATCCCCTCTTGCAGCAGCTGACCCTACACGTGTTTATCCAAGTGACTGGAGCTGTGCCAGTCTCTCTGGTAAGTGACCTTTCCTGAATTTTTCTTTTCAAGTTGACATTTAAGAAGGGGGGGAAAAGTCACAGCAGCAAACAGTGTTTTAACAGTGATAAAGCTTTACCTGTCAACAAAGCCAGGAAAGCCACGCTGGAGCCTGTGCTGGTGGCTCTGCCATCCCAGCCAGAGTCCACATGGACAGCCCTGGCTTGTGTTTCCTGACCTGCTTGGGTCTGCATGGTCTAGCTTCTGCAGCATCCATGGGTTGTTCCTGCTGCCTGGGCTGGGCTGGACAGTCCTGCTGCAGCTCCTGGGAAAGACTCCTGGGTGCAATTAGTCTAAGGCAGCTGCTGGCAGCTGGAGGCACTCAAAGTATTAGTTCATTACTGCAATTCAAATGAGGAAGAGTCTTAAATCTCTGAGAAGAATCTGGGTTTGGCAGGCAGTGGAGTTCTCAGCTTATTGAGAAAATGCCTTGGACAGTTTTGGTAAATGGCTCTGCTGTGTGTTCGGGGAATTAAAATCTCCCCCTGGTTTCCACGTTCCTTGGTTCTCAGCTTCAGCACTGCCATGACTCACCCCTTGCTCTTGACAGTGCTCTCACACAGAGGTATTTAAGCTCTGAAGCTTTGGAGGAGGTTTACCTCTTAGCCCAGATGCCCAGTACAGGAGCTCCTCTGCCAGGCTGAAAGTCCCAAGAGCTTCACAGAAGGCTGCTCTGCACATTTGGGTTCCCCAAATCCTGCTCTCCCCACATCCTGGCGGATGCCATACCTCCAGTGTGCCACCTGTCAGCCACTCCTATCTCCACTGGGCTCTGCAGGATCTCTTGGGAGCTCCTGCCTTCTCCATCTGCAAAGCACCCACAGCCCTCCTGACCTGCCCCTGCAGCCCTTCCCCAGGCTTTAGGCTTTGTTTCAGATGGTGAGCAGGACTGAGAGCAGCAACTGGTGTTGGTGTCTCCCTGCAATCCTCCCTTCCACAGAGTGCTGCTAGAGATGGGCCAGCCTGGGGCCATACCTGCACAGTCCTGCCTTGAGAAGAGAAATTGAAACAAGGACTTTCCAGTTGGTTGTGTTTCCTGTAGCATGAGGGACAGGAGATTCCTGGAAGCAGTGACATCAGGGTTCCACCAGACTTGAGTGCTTTCCTGACGTTTCTTGCAAAAATCCTGATGGGAGTAGCTGCAATAAGGCAGGAGGCAAGGAGGAGACGGGCAGCACTGCAGTCAGACAGGGACATGCTGCTGGCTCAGGGTGACCCTGGGCTGCCCCATGCCAGAGACCTGGATTGACAGCAACCTCTGCTTTCAGAAAGCCCCTGTTCTGTGACAAGTCTCAGTTGAGAAACACCCAAGTGCCTTTGTTGAAAGAGGCCTGATAGATACACTTGGCTTTGTGGCTATGCTGGTCCTTGGATTTGATCTATCTCTGCTAGAGGAAAAAACAATAACAAAAAAGCCCAGATAAGTGGAACAGTAAAGATGCTTTTAGTGAACTGATATCCAAGCCTTGCCTTTGCTGACCATGTCCCTGTGCAGACCCAGTTCCACAGGCAGGGCACCACACCCCCAGGCTGCCAGCAGTGGGGCCAGCAGCTCACAGAGTCCCCTGTTAGGGGTGTCCATCTGCCACAGCTCTCCCCACTCTGTGCTGTCCTTAGGAGGGCTCTAGCCCTGAACATTAATGTGAGGCAGATGAACTTCTTTGCTGGCCGGTCGCTGAGTTTTGCTCATGTGAGGCAGTGATGGCAACTTTGGGATCTCATGCACCGAGTTATCCTTAATCTGCCGTGGCAAGAACGCCTCATTTTGCTTCTGCTCACAGGCAGCCCTGGTGGTGGCTGGCTGCAGGGTCGGGACGTGAGCCCTGGAGCGGGACAGCCTGTATCCGGAGCCTTCCTTCCTCTGTGATAACGTCAGTGCTGGAAGCTATTTTGGTCCCAGGAATGCCAGCGGATGATTTCACTTTTGTTTCGTACCCGATAACCTTTCCCATCACAATGAGAGACGACATCCGTGCTCCCCGCGCTTCCGTGTGCCCGGGGAAAGCCATTCAAGCGCCTCTGCGGGGGAAAAGAAAGAGCCAGGTTTAAAATAGCTTCTGATTGTCCGTGGAGCCTGGGCAAAGGAAAGGCAAAAGCCTTTTCTTGTTCCACTGCCCGGTCCCATACACTGGGAGCAGTTTTTCTGGCTGAGCCAGTCTCGGGTTTGGTTTTCTCACCCGAGATTCCAGCTGTTAAAGAGTCCTTGGCCCTCTAAAAGCCCTGAGCCGCGTCGCGTGAAAAAGCAGAGTCTCCAAGGCCTTGTTTTCAGGTTTCTCGTGTTGTTTATTGTTTGATATCTCAGAATTTTCTCTGCACCCAGCCGAGGTCCGCACAGCGGCTGGGACACGAGGCGACTGCCCCTCGGTGAGGCGGTGCTCTGCTCTTATACAGATAACTACGTGTCCATTATTTACTAATTTGTGCCAATGCCTAGTGCCTATACTAGAAAGGTCACTTGTACCTTAACCCAATCCCCTCAAACTACTTTGTGTCATCACTACCTCAGAAGATGGAGGACGAGGAAGGAGGAGAAGAACCTAGGGCAACACCCTAAATCCTCCACCTTGTCCCCCATTTACCTCTATACTAAGAATCTTAAAACTACAAAATTTTTCACCCTGTGCTGTGCTAAGCTACTATTTTCACACCCTTGAGGTTTGCAATTCTTCTCCTAGTGCTGGAAGCTTTTCCCATGGACTAAAATCAAACTCGGTGTCTTTCCGGGCTGTGTGCCAAGGTCTCCAACCCCTCTGGACTGGCTTCACACCCCCCTGTCCAGGGTTCAAACTCTCTTCCTCAGGTCCCAGGTCACCCAAAGGGATGCCCTGGACTCTGACAAGCCGGGGCATGGGGACAGCGACCGTGGGAATATCTGTGTGCTGGCTCTTTGCATCAGCCTCATGGGGATGGGAAAGTCTGTGAGAGACTTTCTTCTCCATGCAGAGTTGTGGGGCTCCAGGAGTGCTACAGCCACCCCCTTTGCTTGTCACCTGCATGTCTCTACCCTTCCTGCCCATCTCCTAGTCCTTTCCCTGCTGGGTTTTGTGGCTGGATGCTTGGTCAGGAGCTCGGCGAGACAAACTCACCCCAGGCCCCAGGCGAGATAAGTCCGGTCAAACCCAAATTGTTAAAGCTCAGCTCCAATTTTTATTTCCTGTGGGGAAGGAGTTGGCAAAAGTAACTTGTTTTTTTTTTTTAAGCCTTTGACTTCCCACGAACTGCTGACCCATCATGTGACGGGGCCGTGGTGGGGCTGCTGCTGTGAGATGTGGTGTCGGCACTTATCACCCTGGTGCTCATGTGGGGAAGGGTCCCCAGCTGCCCCCAGACCCCTGTGTGTGCTGGGGCACCAGCAGCACCCAGCTCAGCCTCTGGGAGTGGGCAAACCCCATGTGCTGTCAGAGAGGGCAGTGGGCTTATGTACCACCAGACCCCATCCCTTATAGAGAGATGTCTCCCTGCTCCCCCAGAGCAACGTGCCCACCCTGGCCTTCAGAGACATCACAGGGCATTCTGCAGGCTACCAGACCTGGGCTCCTGTTTGACCTGTCCCTTTGCTTAGTCCCCCAGCACATGACTTGCAGGGTGGCTCCAAACTGCTCTTGCTCTTCCCAGGCTGGAGCCTGTTTACAAAACAGTGGCTGAAAGCTGCTATTTATCCTTACCTACACATTGCATTCAGAGTTGCTAAATAGGCAAGCCCAAAATGAAAGTCATCTGGGTTTTCTTTAATTAGAATAAAATCCTGATGAGTCACGAGGTTCTGTACCTCAAGGATGCACCAGGAACTGACTTTGGCTGCAGACACCAAGGTACAGCAGTCAGCAGAGCCGGCTGGCTGCCTTGACATCTGCTGGAAAGACTTGTTTTTCCCTCCCCAGTCACATGCTAGCTTGTGATCTGATCATGAGATACAAAGGATAACCTTCCAATATTTACTCTTCCCATCTGCAATTTCAAAAGGCAGAGGAAAAGAGCAAAAAGCAGCATAAGGGAGGAAAACACAAGCCTCCTTTCCTCACTTGGTTAGTGTTGCTGGAGGTGCTGCTGTGCTTGTTGCTGGGCCAGGGCAGGAGTCTGGCTGCAGCACCACAGGCTGTGCTTGTGCCTGTTGTGGCCATAATGGAGCAGAGCAATTGTATGTTCAGCCACCTGGGTGTCCTCTCCTCCAGTGCCACTACACCTGTGTGTCAGCAGAGGTGGGCAGGGGCTGCCTGTCCCAGGGTGACCTGCATGGGCACAGACAGGGGAAGTCTGTCCTCCCCCATGGCTGCCCAGCACTGGCCCTGTGCCATCCTTCAGCATTCAGCTTGCACATTTTATTATAAATGTCAAAGTGACATTTTTTATAACAATATCCTAATGTAGGCAGCCAGGCAGGTGGAGTTACCTGTATGTGCTCTAGTCCAAAGATTTATAGCAAGCCCAGCTGCAAGATTAAACCAGAATCACCCTTCAATAAAATCCCCTATATAATCTTTGGGGAATTTTTGCTACTGCAGCTTGGGGATGTTTACTTCTGTGAGCTGATGCCTATCAAGGACCAAAAACCCCCCAGAGCTGCATCATGGTGCCACAGGGGCTGTTGGGACATTTGCTTTCAGGCTGCTGAAGGCTTTGAGGGAACTCCTGCTGCAGGCAGAGCAGGACAAAGCAGTGTGGCAGGACTGTTTGCTCGCTGAGCTGGAGAGGTGTGTGCCTTTGAGTACCAAATCTGCCACAGGCTGCATATGTGCAGCAAACCTGAATTGTGTGTAGAGTGGGATTGCCCTGGGAATGGCAGGCTGGGCTCGGTAGTCTGTGTCTGTCTTCCAAACTGTGGAAGGGGAGATGCTCCAGGCAAAGCCAAAGGGCTGTGCCTGTGTGTGACACACGATGTGTCAGCCTGACACAGAGTGAGGAACACCACCATGGCTGCCCTGGAAAGCAGTAACTGCATGGAGGAACAAGAAGGGGTGGATGTCACTGGGGAGAAGCAGCCAGTACAGACTGAGTGATGAGAGCAGCACCCAGCCACAGCCTGGCCACAGCCTGGCCACAGCTATTCTGGTGTGACAGGGCCAAGTGACACTGTATTTCCAGTAAAAACACCCACTGGTGTCAGGTGGGGAGGGAGGTGGAGGGGAACAGTGGGGAGATACCTCACCTAAGAGGGAGGGCATGAAGGGAGGGTGCCTGCTGGGTGCCTTTGGTGTGGTCAAGGGTGGTTTGTGCCAGGCAGGTAAATCCCAGTGCTGTAGGGAGCATGGCTGAATGGTGGATGGAACCAGCCTGCAAGGCCCAGCTGGCCCCTGTGCCTTTGCCAGGACCATGGGATTCATGAGAGAGGCTTTGGATAGCTGGGACTTGATATGGGAAATGTGAACAGGAGGTGATTTTAAATTAAAACCCAAACTATCCCTGATTAAGGGCTGTCTCCAGTAGGTGTGGTTATGTCTGATTTCAGGTTTGGGGAAGTCTTGAAACTGTTTAAGTCCAAGTTGTGTTTCTCCTGCTATTACAGGAGCTTCACATTGCAGTGTCCTAACCTACCCTCCCATGTCCACACTTAGCTCAAAGACCCATTTTTTTTTTTTTTTAATAAACCACTTTCTTTCCTTGGGCAAATATTTCTGTGGCCTCTGCTGCAGCATTAGCCAGAGATAATTAGGAGGGCTGTGATGGGCTGATGAGGGGTTTGGTGTGGACTCATCTGTGGGCCATGTGGGACAACAGCATATCTGCCTCTGGCACATGGCATTTGGAAGGCATTGGATTTTGTGGACCTGGTTGACCTGTCACTGTGCCCCAGAGGCATTTCTGAGCACTGTGGTTTCCTGGTTCACTGGCCTTTTGCCTGCCTCTATGAAAATTAGAGCAGGCCTGACCCAGAAAGCTGGATGCAGAAGTGATCAATAGTGATGGTAATTGGCCAGCAGCACTGCCTGGCTCTTGGTGTCTTAGTCCCGAAAGAAATAAATGCATTCAGAAAACATGGAGGTGTTCTGGCTCCTGTGGCTGCCTTATCAGCTGGAGAAGGCTTCAGCCTGTGCTCCAAGGGTTGTGGAAGGCTTTTACCATGCTTCATCCCTGGTGTATGGCTTTGGTCCTTCTGGTCCCCCTTCCCAGTGACAGTGGTTCTCCAGCAAGTTTTGCTCTGTGAAGTGTTTGTTCTGCAGCAGGAGAGTGCTGAAGGCTCAGGTGAAGGGTGGCAGCAGGGCAGGTGCCATGGGAGGGGGACACAGTAGCTCTGGCTGTGATCCCACCAGAGTGAATGCCTGGGGAATGCCTGCTCATCCCTGAGAGTGTGGTAGACACTTGCTCCTGGACAAGAAAGTAGTCCCCGTCCTAAAGGAAATAAACAAATCCTAAAGAACATCCTTTCAGAGCAGTCCCCTCCTGTTTGCTGTGTCCCCAGAGGACAACAAGGGTTTTGTAACTGCTCAGGGCTCTGGGGAGCCAAAACAACCAGGGTATGAGCTCAGAGGCTGTAAATCAGCTGGCTCCACCGGCTCCAGGGCTGCATAAATTCAGTGCCAATTGCTTTGATCTCAAATGCTTTTATTTCATACCCTCTGCAGAGATAGACACAAGGTCACACTAATGGCTGATACATGAAAAACTTATGTGGCCTTTATTGATTTTGGAGTGATAAATGAGTCAAAGGGAAGGACAGTGATTCATGCACATGAACGGTGCCTGGGAATGAGCAACGCTGACCAGGGTGGCCTTTTAATTTCATAATGGAGCCTGTGTCCAGCTGCTTAGGAGTGGCAGCATTGCTCTCACAGACGTCTGTGCACTGGGCAAACACCTGTGTGTATGCAGTGAGCTCTTCTTGTGCCTGTGCCTTGGTTCTGCTTTTCACTATCCCTTTTGAAAGGGGATTGAAAACAGCCAGACCTAAATTCTCATTGTAGCTTTGTTGACAAAGCCTCTTGAAGCTTTCCTGCTGCTATCCCAGGTGGCCCAAGAGGAGAGGCCTGGGAGAGGTAAGCACAGTGCCTTGCCCAGCCTCATGTCAGGCAGCAGAGCACCCACAGGAGGCAACCCCCAGCTTTGGCCCTCTGTCACCAGCATGTGAGCTCAGTGAAGGAGCTTCAGAGCTGGCTGCTGTGATGAGCTTTGCAGGCAATGGTTTTTGAGTTGCTTTTCCACTCCCTCAAGCATGTGCAACTTCCTGGAGGCTGTTGAGCTGTGGCAGGGTGGACACTCTCCTTCCACAGCCTCCATCCCAGTGCACCTTGTGGATGGGGTCCACAACCCCCAGTTTGCTCTGTGCCACACATTCAGCTGGAAACTGATGCAAGGGGAAGTTATCCTAATTTCTGAGCGGGACATCAGGCCCAGCTTGAAGGATCTGGGCAGTGGTTATGCAACTTTCCTTTTTGGTATTTGAAGAAACTTCCCCCTCCTGGTTGTTTCAGCTTTGTGACCATGACTTAAGCCATCATATTGCTACCAGAGATCATTCTGCTGGGCTCACTGCTTGCACATAGGCTGTCTTGCTGAGTGGGTCAGAGGCCTGTTTAGGACCTGAGGACTTGCCACAGTTAGGGGTTCATTTGTTGCTGACACTGCTGTTATTTTTTCTCTCTTGCCATTTCCAGATGTCTGTTCCTGTGTAAATTGAACTATGCCTGTGTTCTCCAGCTCCCCAGCCTGACCTCCAGAGCTCTACCCCAGCCCCCTGTGCTGTGCCAGAGTGAGCTCCCAGCGTGTTGGGGCACACTGCCCTAAGGGAAGAGCACAGGAACACATTCCCAGTGGCACAGGCAGGTGACATTGCCCACCCTGCCAGTGGCTGTGGTGCAGTGCCCACACTTCTGCCTTTGCTTTGCCCACCACCTCAGAGACACAGCCCAGCCCCACATACCCCCATTCCTGCTCAGGAGTGGCCACAGGCTGTTGGCTCCCTCCAAGGGAAACTTTAGGGCACACGGGGTGTTGGACCCAGCACTGTCCTGCTGACCATGGCACAGCAGGAGAGGGTGGGGAGCATCACAGGGAGACACACAGAAAAACACTGTGTGCTCCCAAGTTAGCTACCAGGCCAGGTTGGTTTTCCTGTTTACTCCCTAAGTGGAAAATAGGAAGGGAGTGAAAAGCCTCATCCCCTTGGCTATATAAAGGTCCTGTTGTGTGGGCACAAAAATTTTACCTTCTTTTTATTTTTTGCCTTGGTGCTTGTTACCAGGTGTGTGGTGGCGTGGGCTGTAGTGTCAGTAAAGCAAATAAAAGGGGATGCTGGGAATAGCAGCTCCTCTGCAGGAGATGTTTCCTTTCAGACAGAGAACTTGACTCCTTCAGTGCTCTGCTGGTGAGCAGCTGTACTGGGGTCCTGCAAAGCATGAGGGTCACAGGGGGTCAGGCAGACCTTGTGCTGGTTGTGCTGGGGACACACACAGCCCCAGGTACACCTGGCACTCCCAGCTGATGGCTGCTCACATCTCAAAAAGAGGGCAAAAGGTGAAGAATTCACATTGTCCCTGCAGCAATTCGTGGGTAGGTTGCCATGGAAAGGTTGGCTGGCAGGCTTGGCCAGCAGGAGTGAGAGGTCGGAGCAGATAAGACATTGCCACACCAGGAAACTGTTTTGAGTTTACAGCACCAGCATGTGTTATGGGGATCTTAAACCCTGTGATCCCAGAGATGTTGTTATATCTTGTTTGCCTTGGATTGTTTGTCCAAAAAGATACCAAGAGATGAACTCCTTCTTCCCTTTGTAATTGCCCATAATCTTATCTGAAGCCTCTGAAGTGTCCTAGAGACTTCATATGGAGATAACATGGAGATAACTACCAAACAAAAAAGAAGTCCAAGAGCAGCTATTTCTGAGTTCTGCTGGTGAATAGCACTGGTTTCTTGCCCTGCTTTGGTCATCTTTATTTGTCACAAAGAGAAGGAAAGGACTCCCAGAGGTGTCCAAGTCTTGCTTTGGCAGTGATTGACCTTTCTTGCCTCCTTGCTCCTCTGGGATAACTGAAGCTGTTTTGAGGAGTAAAGTCTCAAAGCTGCTTTAGCTAATTGCTAGAAAATATTATTGCATAAGAGCTGCAGCCCATGGCTCAGCTGTCCAGCTGTCTAGGCCAGTGGGGTTTGACTGTGTCCCAACAAAGGGTGTTTTTGGTGTGTGTGTTGTGGGCCTGTGGATCCCCATCAGGCAAGGGTTTTGCTGATAGGTCTGGTGGTGGTTTCAAGGTACCTTTTACTTCACAGGGTTTGTGGCTTCTCACTTGAGAGAGGAGCATCTAATCATCTCATCATAGACTTAGAAAAAAGAAGTATGTGCAATTGTAAAAAGGATCTTCCAAACATAGTATTTCCTTTACAATTCAGTTCCGTGTCTCTGTCTGACTAGTCTTCCCATAGCATTTACTGCCTGTCCAGTTCTGGAGTTAGGACCTGGATTCTGTGTTAATTATGGTTGTTTCATGCAGTTCATCGATTAAAAAATGTGACATTTCAAAGAGAGAAGAAAAAAATTCTTATCTGACAAAGTGTCTCCCTAATGCTGGTTCATGGCTTAGATATGGTTTTCAGAGCTATGAGTTGGCCAGGTTTTGCCACTGCTTTTATGTGCTATGTGACCTTTTGTGTTATTCTTGTTCTCAGTCAAAATGCAATACCAAGTAAGAGCTGTACCAAATGTGAGCATCCTGTGTCAGCACCATAGCAAGTTACTGTGACCAGATCTATTTTCTCCAAATCTTTCTTGATTAGCAAAATAAACTGTTTAAGGGAGTAGAGCTAAATTAATCAAGCCATGCCTTGCCTCTGGGTCATGGTGATGTGCCTCTAGCACGGTGCTGTTTAATCCTTCAGAATACTGGCTTCTCAGTTTTCTTTTGGGTGAGTCCCTCAGCAGCTGGAGCTAGGGCAGGACACACATCCACTTTCCATGCCATTGGGGTATCCTCAGTTAGTTCAAGTGTAACATGTATTTTAGAAGGTAATGGAAGGGGACGTGAAGGGTACTGCATTGTTGGGTTCTCCCAAGCAAAGCAAACTAATGGGGCAAATGAACACTTCAGTACCCCATTGTAATGATTTTATTAATACAAACCAGTTCACAGTCAGTAAGGATACACTGTCAAAGCAAATTGATTTTTTCTGCTGTTTTGCTCACCCACTGCAAGGCTTTGGGCTTTGTCAGCAGGGCTTGTCCCTGGCTCCTGAGTGTGCCCTTTGCTTTCCAGCACTCAGCCCCACATGCTTCTGGGGTTCCTTGCTGGCCTGGCTGCAGGGCTCTGCCTACAGCTGAGCCACAGCCATGCTCCCAAGGGACTGGGGCACTCATGGCACAGGTCACCCCATGGCAGCACTGCTGAACCCCAGCAGCAGGTCCCAGAGGAAGCCCAGCAGCAGCAGGAGGTGGCCAAGGGCTGGTGTGGCTGGCAGGGCTCTCACCCTGTGCCCTGGGAGCACAGGGACAGGCGTGGGGCAGTTACAGCCCTTGGCCTGACCCTGCCAAACCTCACGTTGCATGCTCTGTGTGCAGAGGCTGCCCCACTTTGTCCGGGGGTTACCACACATTTTTGTCGTGCTTGCAAAATGCTGTTACCACAAATTGCAAAAACCAACCTCATCCTCATCTGATCAGAGTGAAACCAGCACAGCTCTGCACGATGTCTCCAGCATGTCCTGTCCTCTGCGTGCTCCTGCAGGCACACAGCCACTGCTGTATGGGCCACTGCTGTATGGGTTATTGCTGTATGAGCTATTGCTGTATGAGCCACTGCTGTATGGGCTACTGCTGTATGAGTTATTGCTGTATGGGCCACTGCTGTATGAGCTACTGCTGTATGAGCTATTGCTCACACACGCTCTCATTTGCTGCTTTCAGATTTCTTTTTCCACTGCAGACTCCGTGGCCTGTCAAAGTGGCTGGTAGTTGTGAGGTCCCTCATGCCTTTAAAGGAATTTCCAACTGCCCTTCCCTGGAAAAGTGAAGACTAAAGATAGCCCAGGTGTAAAGAAGGCTTCTCCCCCATGGACCCTTGCAGACATTGTGCAATCTTCTCTCTGGGTTTGGCAAGTCCATCACCCACCCCATGGCATCCCCTTTCCCTGTTTCCCCACTGGCTCTGGGGCCTGGTGTCCTGTTCCTCTCTTCCCTGTGGTCACTTGTCCCCTGTACCACCCACAAACCTGAGACCCTGTATAACTAAGAAAAACCACATGCTCCCCCTCTCTGGCTCCGGATTCACCTTCAGCACACTGGAATAAACACTTGCTGGAAATTGATTTGGGCTGGGAACCTTCTGCCTCCCTGCTGAGCCAGCCTTGTAACGTGTGTGTCTGTGTGAGCTTGAATTGCCCCCTGAGCAGTTCTCAAGCAGTTTCTCTACAGGAGAAGCTGACTGGGATCTAGAAGGGCCGTGGCTGTACTTAGAAAAGACACACAGTTACAGATGTCCACAGCCAGGGTGCTTGCTGCCACAGTTACTGACCATGGCACTGCCTTTTGCTGAGGGCTGACGTGGCCTTTCCATGCACAGATGGCTGCAGTAAAGCTGAAGGTGTTGGGGAATCTCTGTTGGGCTCTTCCTGAGCAGAACATCAGGGCTGCCACCAGCATTCTGAGGACAAAGGCTTGGCTGGGGCTGGCTGAGAAGCCCACCCCAGGCTCTTCATTCCCTGTCCACCCAGGTGGGCAGCACTCCCTCGGGTGACCCTGTCCTGATAGGGCAAAGCAAGCAGGGCACCCACTATCTCCCCACTGCCAGCAGCCAGGCTGCACTTGACAGCTCCTTCACCCTGATAGCTCCTCCTGACCTCACCCTGCTCTCTGCAGTGGGACAACCATGAGGATGAATGAGTGGCTGCAGCATGCAGGCCCTCTGGGAGACTCTGGACATTCCCAGGAGCAGTGCTGCTGGTCAAAGTAATATATTTAACAATTACTGCAAGTCCTGGAGGCTCTTTAATCTGTGTGGAGAGCAGCTTACAGCACCAGTCCTCGTGACAGACCACTTCTGTCTGTTGCTGGGCTGTGGTGTGGCTGGGTGCACATGCAAAATGTTGGGGAGCTCTCCCAGTTTCTTCACTAGAGCTTACCAGGTGGGTTTGGCTGTGAGCCAAGCTGGAGCTCAGCCCCTTCCAGAGCCTGGTGGCAATGCTCTGGGTGGGGCTGGGCAGTCCATGGGTGCTGGGAAGAACTCAGGTAACAGGTACAAAAAATGAGGGCTGTCACAAGATGCTGTAATGAACTGCAGCCCGAAGTTAGAGCTGTGCTCTGCCTTGACCCATGAAATGCAGCAGGGGCAGAATTACCCCATCAGTCCCACTGCCACCACAGTGACAGGGTGTCTGTGCAGAGCCATCAGCTGGGGACACGCAGGGCCACAGTTCTCTGACGTAGAATGTCATATGCTGGGATCATATGGTTCATCTTGTGCCAGTAATCAAGTCACTCAAAAAGTCAGGCCATGAAAGCTCTTTGGCAATGCTAAAAGCAAAACATAAGGAAAAAATTCTGCTTCCCTTACTCCATAAAAGTTCAACACTGTGCAGATGATCTAAAACTTTTTTGAAGTGCTAAAGGCTGTCTGGACTGTAAGTGTTCTGTATTGGGTACAGGGATCTCCTGCATCTAAAATAGATGATACACTTTAGTCTTTCCAGACAAGAGATACAAGACATACAGCAGAACCCTGCTATTGTTGGAGGCTGGCTGTAGGAAAAGCAACTGCAAATAGCCAGTCTTGATATTCTACTGTGCTTTGTACTTAAAAGTATGTGTTTTATCATGACAGGTGAGGAGAAGCTGAACTTTAAAGGCTTACCTTGCTCTAGCAGGAGGCCTACAGAAGGTTGTCTGACTTGACTCCAGCCCAGGTCATTGTGCTGGTCCTACCCCTTCCCAAATTCTTAGTTTTGCACTTTTTCCTGTTTTCCAGGCTCAAAAATATTAGCCACTCTCAGGAAGATAATTTTCCAAAGGCCCCTAGAGCCTTGCCTGCATGCCTTTGACACTATCCAGGCAGGCATGCAGGCTGATATTCTTGCTTTGAGCCCAAATAGGTTTGCAGGATGCAGCAGAAGCTTTCTGTGGTGCTGGACTTGTCAAAGCCTGGCTTCAACCCCTTGCCTGAGCCGGGCTTTGCAGCGGCTTGGGTGTTCCAGCCCCTGGACTAAGTGGTGAGGGGACACATCACGCAGGGCAGGGACAAACCGGCAATCAGCATTTCTAAATGAGCACTGGGCTAATCATCACGGCTCATATTTCCATCCCCACCTGTCACCTATGTCAGCTCACTTACGGCGACACCAGAGGGCAACTAAATGAGGAGAGAGCACTTTGGTATTACACGGCAGCTGGAGCGGCAGCTGAGTGCGGGCATTACAAGGCTTCAAACACCTCCACTCTTGGCAGAGCTGCCCTGCGGGGGTGGGGGACATCCCCCCCGGCATGGGGCTCCCCAGCAGCACGGCTCCCGCGGGCTCAGCAGCCTCCTGGCCCTCCATCCGTGCCTCCCTTCGTCCCTCCCCGGTGCGGCCGGGGCTGCTGCGGGGCGCCGGCTCCCCGCGGTGGCCGCAGCGTGCGCAGCTCTGGGGGCGGGCAGGACCTGCCCTTCCCAGGGAGCTGCGATCAACAGCGCCAGCTGCGACAGGAGCAATTTATAGACACGTACACTCAGAAGGTGTATAGGTAAACACGTATCTTCGTGCGTGTATGTACACACATGCGCGTGTCTGTATGCATTTATGTATGTATGTATAAACATATATGGGTGTATGAACATATACGGGTATATAAACGCGTATAAATTCTATCAGTGTGTGTATATCCATATAAATATATCCATACCTGTGTGCATGTATATAAACTACCCATGCTCCAGCGTGTGCACACCTACACACATACACACATTTGGACATATGTGCACGTATGTTATTCGTGTGCCTGCACACACGGGCACACCTGAGTGTCCCCTGCGCCCCTCGGGTGTACCTGTATACCTCGAATGTCCCCGTGTCCCTCGGGTGTCCCCTGCCGCTGGCATGTCCCCCGTGCTCCTCGGGTGTCCTCATGCC
Organism: Trochalopteron elliotii; assembly: GCA_024734555.1. Taxonomy (NCBI): domain Eukaryota; kingdom Metazoa; phylum Chordata; class Aves; order Passeriformes; family Leiothrichidae; genus Trochalopteron; species Trochalopteron elliotii. Next base: position 877,937 of record JANPWX010000119.1, on the reverse strand, counting down.
TCTCAGGTGTTCCTCGGGTGTGCCCCTGCCCCTCGGTTGTCCCTCAGCTGTCCCCTGCCGCTGGGGTATCCCCGTGCCCCTGGGGTGTCCCCGCACCCCATGGGTGTCCCCTGCCCCTCGAGTGTCCCCTGCCGCCGGGGTGTCCCCGGGCCGGGCCTATCCCTCCACTGGCCAGCCGGTGGCGCTGTTGGCCGCGCCATCCCGGCGGAGGCTCAGGAGCGGCGCTGGGAAGTTCTAACAATTAAAACCATCGCTCCATTAATCCGTAAGTATGTAACGGGGAAATGGGGAAAAAAAAAATTCCTTCAGGTGAGCGGCACAGTTTTCGAGTGTATTTCTCTTAGAAAAGAGTTTTCGCGCGTCTCGAGTCGCATTAGAATTGCTCTGCTTGTGTTTTCATACCAATATCCCACTAGCTTGTGAAACTAAAGTCCCTTGGGGAATGTTTGCTGTGCCTGGACGGGTGAATTGCCCGAGGTGCAGCAGGGGTTGTCCTGGCTGGCTGGGACCCGCACACGGCAGGCTGGCAGCAGGAGGTGGCTCTGGGCATGACCACGCAGCCACCCGGGACTGGCAGAGCTGCCCCTTGGCTGCCCCTCCCGGGCTGGAGTTCTGGGCTCTCAGAGGCAGGGCAGCTCAAGGGGATGGTTAACTTGGTTTGGGTGGGTAGCTGTAGGGTCACAGAGGTGATGCTTTGCAGAAAAGTTGTAACAAGTGGCTGGGTTTCATCTCATTTGAACTGAAATAAATTAAAAACCTCCAACCCCATCGAGCAGAATGCAGCAGCCATGGGTGTACACCGACGGCTGATTCCGCAGCACTGCATCAGCGTGGAGAGAGCAAAGGGGGAGAAGCTGCTGGGGCTCCCCGAAGCAGGGAGGCTGTTGAGGGTGAGAGGGGCCATGGCATCACTCCTGTCAGCAAAATCCCAGCAAACATAAACCCTCCCAGTCGCCCCAGCTAACACTCTCCTCCTGAGAAAGGGCTAATCTTTACAGGCCTCAGCCTTTCCCAACACATCCTGGTTCACAAGTTCAGCGGCTTCAAAGTTACATCTGATCATTAACCCTGAAAGGCTGGAGATTACTGGAGCGTTTAAACTGCATGTTTCAGAGGGCTGAGAAGCACAAAGCTCAGGCACAAATCTGTGCCCAAATCCCGAGACAATCTTCACGAGGCAGATGGAGGGGTTTGGTTCAGCTGTGTGATGCCTGCACATTGTGTAGGTTTGTGTCTTCGTTTCTTTTTAAAGCTGCTTTTGAGCAGCTGATGTTTCAAAAATGGTCATGGATTTTGGGTGTATCTGACCATATGGTGAGTATGGATGGGCTTACTGTTCCTGTGGACTTCTGTAAGAGAGATGAGAGGGTCATAGCTCTTCATTTTTGACAAAGACTTTGCAAAATTGCTCTTTTCTTGTGCATTTTCTCTATCACTTTTATTCTTGATATGACAGGTACAGAAGAAAAAGCTGTTTGTGACCATGTTACACACAGAAACAGCAGCAGCAGGCAGAAGCTCCATCTAGTTTTCAGCTTGTTATTTCCACGGAGTGGCTTTTGATGTCAGAATCACGGGGAAACGTAGGTTGGAAGAGGCTTCCTGGGGCCACCTGGCCCTCCCTCCCTCTAGCTCAGCGTGAGTCCAGCTCCATTGGGCTTCTCAGCAGCAGTGAGCCCCTTGGCAGTGTGATTCACAGCACCGTGATAGCAATTTTGGGAGGATCTGAATGAGCACTGAGGAGCAAAATCATTGGTATTCTCCTTGATGGGATTTAATCTTAATGCAGCTCATTAGTCTTCAAGGGTGAGAGTCTTGAACCTGATGGTGCCAAAGGATTAACCTCAATTTAAATTCCGTAGGTATAGCCTCAAAAAATGGGAGGTGAAGGTCACATTGCAGAGGAAGCCCATGAATACAGACAGCCCTGTCTGTAACACTGGAGCTCCTGTGAGCAGAGGTTGAGCCCCAGGTGCCCCCAGGGCAAAGCTGGCAAAGGGCTGAGGCTTTGAGCCCTGCTGGTGCTGATGTTCCTGAGGGTCAGCGAGGGATCTGCTCCAGGCAAAGTGGAGCCCTCGTCTCATCCTTAAGGAGGAACTGCCAAAGCAGCCAGATTCAAGCACTAACTGAGGTTGATGCTGGTTAATTTTTCACCTATTTTTATTTGCTGCTACCTGGCAAACTGGGATCAGTGGGTGAAGCTGGATCCTGCAGCACAGACACTCTGCTGGGACAGGCTGGGACCACTCCCTGCCTGTGGTAAAGTGAGCTGATGGGCCAGGGGCTGTTCAGTGGGCAAAACCCATCTCACCTGCACATCCAGGCTCTGTCCCACCTGCACATCCAGGGACTGTCCCATCTGCACATCCAGGGACTGTCCCACCTGCACATCCAGGGACTGTCCCATCTGCACATCCAGGGACTATCCCACCTGCACATCCAGGCCCTGTCCCACCTGCACATCCAGGCCCTGTCCCATCTGCACATCCAGGCACTGCCTCACCTGCACATCCAGGCAGTGTCTGACCTGCACATCCAGGGACTGTCCCATCTGCACATCCAGGGATTGTCCCACCTGCACATCCAGGGACTGTCTGACCTGCACATCCAGGCAGTGTCTGACCTGCACATCCAGGCACTGCCTCACCTGCACATCCAGGCACTGCCTCACCTGCACATCCAGGGACTGTCCCACCTGCACATCCAGACACTGTCTGACATGCACATCCAGACACTGTCTGACATGCACATCCAGGCCCTGTCCCATCTGCACATCCTATCTCCTGCAGGCTCTGCTCTCAGTCTGGGGATGCCAGGATTGTCCCACGCCTGGCCAGTGCCTGGATGGCAGCAGGCTGCCCACCAGCCTGCAGAGCACAGGGGTGTGGTGGCCATGGCCAACCTCTCACCCACCAGGCACAAAACACCAGGGTGTGGCTCCGTTTCATCTTTTGCTTTCATCTCCTAAAATTGCCCCACAATGCCCAAGCAGGCTGGCATGTTTTCAGCACTGAAAACCAGATGTTGCCAACTTTCCAGTGGTTGTACTTGGTGCTTTATGCTGTTACTTTAGCAGAAGTATGCACATCATGCCTCTTGCTAAAACAGATAGGATTTATTCCCTGAACAAGGGTCAGCTCTGTGTTCAGCTGCCTTTGTCTCCGTAGCAATGTCTGGCTGGATCAGAAATGTTGCTGTCAGCTTCCCATGAGCACAGGTTCAGTAGCATTGCAAGACTCAGTCCTCCCCAGCCACTTGCTTATCTGGCCCCTAAGCAGCTGCTTGGTTTGTGCCTGCAAAAGTCCTCACCTGAATATTTTTGCCAGTAAAATGAGTTATTTTTTTCCATCTGTATTTTTAGGCATTAAACCCAGAGTTTAGTCATCGGCTCTATGCTTCCTATCTGTGTTGCAAGTGCTGCAGAGGAGACAAATATAGATATAGATATATAAATCTATATATGTATAGATGTATGTATATAGAATATACACACATAAGTGTATATATATGTATATATACATAACACACACATATGTATGTATAGATAGAATATACACATACATTCATGCTGTGCAGAAGACCTGTCCTAGAAAAGGAAATCTGGTACCTGGGAGTATGGGTTTTCCCCAGACAAAATGAAGTTTAGAGGAGGAAGGGTGCCCTTGCCTTTGTGTGCACTGCAGGGGTGTGATCCTCTGGCACCAGACCTTCCCTGGGGCATCTGCAGGGAGGGGAGCAGGCTCAAACACTGGCCAAAAAGCTTCTGGCAGAGTCTCTGAGATGTCCAAAGAAATGGTGCCAAGCCACATGGGCCAAGGCTTGCCAATGGCTGCAGGAGCTGCTGTGTAATTTGCCTCAAGTTTTAACGAGGGAGGCTCATGGTCTTGCACTCATCTTCATGACAAGTGCCCAGCTTCAAACCAGGAAAAATAAGTAAAATTCTTCCAGAAGTTTTATTAGATTTTTTTTGCATAGCTACTGGAAAAGTAAAGTGGCACATTAGTCGTCTCAGAAATACAGCAGAGCAGTGTGAGGGCAAGGGGTGGGTTTTTAGTGGTGGTAGTTTTTGTGGACCAGTTACTGTAACTGAAATGTAGTCTCCTTAAAGAATTGTAAGCACAAATCTGAGCAGGGAGAGAGCCTTGCTACATCACTTCAGGCTGCCTTTTTACCTTGTTTTAGCAGCCCAGATAAAAGTGACAGCTACCTCTGCAAGAGCAACCAGATGTGTTCTGCCATGAACTGGGGCACTGAGCAGTCAGGGCTGTGGAGTGGGGAACACACCAAATTCCCTTGGCTGGGCAGGGCAAACATGGTCACTGTCACCCTGAGGGGCTCCTCAGAACATCACCCAGCTGAGAACACCTCCCTGCCTGTCTGCCTGCACAGCAGCTGGGGAGAGAAGTGTCTGTAGTGCAAAGGCAGCTTTGGGCTGACTCAAGTGATGGGAATCACTTTTCCACTGCAAAGGCTCTGGGCATCACAGCTGAATTCCCAAAGGAAAAAGCACTGGCAGTGTGAGAATTTGGGGCCACCTGCTGACAGACTAGCAGTGCCCTGCACAAGGTGAGCCTCCCTTTGTGTCTCTGTGGGTGTGGAGAAGTTTGCACACATATGTGTGCATAAACACACACGTAGACACATGTATGTTATGTCTATACTCATACATGTGTGTATACACATATTTACACATGATTCTACAGACAGACAGACACAGGTATGTTATGCCTGTATACTCATACATGTGTGTATACACATATTCTACACGTGATTCTANATGGGCATAAATAAGGCATTATTTGAATGGGAATGTTAATAGTAAGGAGCTATAAATCATATTGGTCTGCTGCAGTAACAGACTGCAGCTGAAAAACGTGTTCTTGTTTCTCATAGATATGGAAATATATGTGTGTGTGTGTATAAACAAGACATGCACATCTATTCATATCTCTATATATCTACGTGTGACTCTATGCATGTTCCCTACACATAATGGTAGCTAAAATTACTTAGCAAACAGTCCTTCCCCTAAGAGCAAATGTTTGGTGTGATGCACTGAGGGCTGTTGTGTAAGATGTGACTGAGTATCTTTCCCATACATAAAGGTTGTAACGTAGCAACCATTTTTTTTTCTGCTCAGAAAACACCACTTCCAAGCTAATTATTGCTGCCCTTATCAGTGGCCACTGCCATGGCTCCTGATGCCCTGCTGGGCTGGGCAAGAGGCTCAGCAGCTTCAGGCAGCCACCATCTGGATGAAGGTGGTCGTGGAGAAGAGGCATGGCAAGTGAGGGCTCACCCTGTGGTGAGGGAGGTATTTGGCTTAGGAGCCTCAAGTGTTCCAATGGCCTTGCCATGACAGGGAGCTGCCCCTGGCTGCTCAGGGGGACTGTGGCCACTGCTTGGGGAGAGCCCACAGCCCAGGACATGCTGCCAACCCTGCTCTGGAGGCAGTCAGGTCTTTCACTATGTCCTATGTGTATATATATAAATATATACATCCATATATACATATACATACATACATATAGATATATATATATAAAATACACACATACACACCTATATGTGTGTGTGTGTATATATATGCATACATATATATACATACACATATACATACATACATATATATACCTATGTATACATATATATACACATATATATACACATATATATACACATATATATATACATATATATATATATACACATACACACACACACACATATATATATATATATATATATATATATATGTGCATACACATATATGTATGTTATATAAATAGATGCACACACGCACAGACATCCCGGCATGAACATCGGGGTAAAGCAGAATTTCATCTCTTGACATTCAAAACACCTCTCTGCCTAAAGGACCATAGCAGTGACCCTCAGGGGCAGTGTCTGCAGTGCCCAGCCACCGAGTCTGGGCTGTGACCGCTGCTGGAAGGAGGGCTGTCCCCACGGCCCCGGGAACACCACAGGAATGTCCTGCAATCGCTGCTGTGAGCGAACCCGCGGGCAGGGAGAAGGGAGGGACTGCACATGAGAAATTCCAACCCGAGTGCATCTCTCCCGGCAGGTGCTGCCCCTGGCGGGCTGGGGACAGGACGGGGGTCGGTCTGTGGTGCAGGGGTCAAGACACCAGTGCAGTCCTGGCCGTGGCCCAGCAGGCTGGCACCAAACTGGGCACTGCCAGCACCCCACACTGTCCCCAGCACTGGGCTCACAGCTGATGGAGGTGTCGGGTGCAATGCCAACATGGGGTTATGTAAACGTAAAAGCATTTTATATAAGCCTATTTTATCTGCAAATCATTTATATTTAGAACACCTATTTCTACTGGAAACACTAAAACCATATTACATAAGAGCTTGTTTAAATCCTTTGGCTTAAGGCTTGGGCAGGGGGAGGGGTTGGTTCAGGCATGGTGCATTCAGGCTGCAGTTTATAATCACAGCCTCAAACCAGCAGCCAAAACCCAGGCTTAAAATCCTTTTTGCTTTTCATTCCACGCTGCCCTGACAATAGCAAAATACTTCCCTGAAGGGTAATTTTCCTCTTTCTCAGTGCTGCCTTCGTGTTTGGAAACTTTCATTCATAATGCTCTGGATGTGCTGCCAGCATAGGAGAGACAGCAGCTGAGCAGTGCCCGGCCAGTGTCCTTGTGCCCGGGCTGTGACAGTGGGTGGGGACACTGCTGACATCACCTGAGAGGCTGCCCAGACATTCTCAGAAATGAAAAAATGCATTAACTGGAAATGACCATTTAGCACTATAAAATTATTTATGTGGTCATTCATGCAACGATGTTTTCTAATGAATGGATTATTCCCCGAGCCCTCCCACGAGGGGGAGGCAGGAATGGTGGTGATGATGGCCATCAAATCCATGTCTAATGCACCAAAGACAGCTGGACCCTCTGGATGCTCACTCTGCCCTGCTGCAGCCCTGGAAACATCTGTTCCCACCATATGCCAGAACAAGCTGCTCCCTACAAGGCTGGGGTAAGCTACCCCACCCCACCCCACGCTGTTGGCCATGGTGCACAGGGGGGCTGTGTTACAGCCTCCCCATGGCAGCACAGCACAGCTTTGGGCATGGCAGCCCCTCCTCGTGCAGGCAGAAGTGCTGTGGTGGCCAAAAAAGTCCTTACACAGCATTTGGATGCTCTCCCACCTTGCTTTCCTAGTGTGAGGGACTCCAGAAATGGAGAAGTGGAAGACCCCACCTCCCTGAGAACTCTCTGTTGGCCCATGCCATCAGTGCTGTTGTGGTGAGCAGCACAGCTTCAGCAACAGCAGGTACAACTGACCTTCCTTCCTTTACTGTCAGTCTAGACCAAACCTTCTGTCTTTTTCTCCCTCCCTTTTGAAAGTCAGGCCAGAAATTCCTCCTCCTCACTTGCTTTCTAAGGCAGCATGGCCAGGGCACTGTCTCCAGGCTGGATGTGCCCTGTCCAGGTGGGATGTGCTACCTCTGCACACACACTGCTCTCCCAAACGAACAGGGCTGGGCTCTCCACTGCTTTCTCATCTGGACTCCACCCTTTAATCACCATCACTGCTCCAATTCTCCCTGTAAGTGCTCCACATTCAGGTGACATGGTTCATTAGTTTCTATAAATGCCCAGGACACTGCAGAGATTTCAGGGACAAAGAAAGAGCTAAAGCTGTAAATGACTTTCCTCCTTACCTTAATTTTCCAACTCCCTTAAAGTGACTCAAACTCCAGCATCAGGGGAGCCTGGTTTGTCCCACCCCAGTCAGCACCCTGCTCTTGCAGGGTGAGGTTTAACCACTTCATCTTTCATTTTCCCTGCTGCATAGTGGAGAAGACAACACACAAATTTCTTAGTGGTGTGGGAGGAAGGAATTAACATCTGTGCATGCTGCAAAGCCTCTTGAGACTTGCTTTCCCTCTGCAGGAGGTGAAGGTATCTTAAACTGCTTGAAAGCCCCATCATTCCCAAATTTCTGTGGGCTCAGCTGTGTGGGCCATGGGGCTGGGGTGCCATGTGGCAGTGAGATGGAAACTGAGTTCCCTGCTGCCCAGAGGCAACATTCCCTGCTGGGAATTACCCCAGGACACGAGCAGTGGCATCTCCCACGTGGTTTTTGCAGCAGCTTCATGAGTATTTTAAGGAGAAAGGTGGAAGGACCATGTTGGGCTGTTCCTGACCTGCTGCCACTGGCCTCACTGGCAGAGAGCAGGGTGCCTGTGCTGAGGGATGGAGCTTCCCTGAGCCCTCCTGCTGCTCAGCCCCACCATCCCAGGGCTGGTGCAGGCTGCCCTGCCTGCTCACACAGCTCCCCACCCATCTCCACTCAAATGGCTTAAGCAAATTCTTCTCATAATTCACTTGAACCAAACGCTGTAAATTGGATTGAAGTGGTGCCTGGAGAGGTTTCTCGTGTCAAATATGTAAAACTAACATGAATTTGAACTGTCTCTGGGCTGCCACAGGGGTGTTGCTCCCCACACTCCCCTCCTGGCAGGCAGGGAGCTCCCCAGATCTGGTTCCCTGAGTTTGAAGCCAGGTCCCCTGGGGCACGGCCCACAGACACCAAAACTGGTGTCAAAACTTGCAACAGTGAAGAAGTTAATCTTGAAAATGCATCTCCTTATTTAGTCTTGGACAAAAATTGTACAGGGGCTGATTGTTAATGGAGATGGGCATCCCACTACTCCAGAAAATGGCCTGAGTTCCAGGGGCAGTTGAGCCACTGACTTCAGTCAATTATTTCACTTTATGCACTCCATCTCCTCCTATTATTTATCACTTGCAATAAAAGCCAAGTGATATAGTGAACATCTGGGACATTCATGGATGAGCATATGACTTTGACTGTTTCAAGGACCTGGAGAATAAATCTGTCTCATTTTTTGAGTGTGGAAGAAGAGAAACTGAGGTTATAGGGAACACTGGTTACACTGGCATCCTCAGGAGCCAAATCATCTGGAATACTGATGAGAAAAGCAAGTTGCAGATGCACCAGGGAAAGGCCAATTCCCCTGCAGGACCTGTGTGGTGCTGGGCAGAGCCTGCCCTTGACTGAGCTTTCCTCCCAAGCCCTACAGCCCTGCCTGGCCAGCTGGGATGCCTAACTGTGGGAAGACCTGATGTGTGGGAAGAACTGCTCTGTGTTAACTGGCTGATTAAAGCTGGGGACATGGTCCTCATCCAAGGGCTGCTCTGCATCCATCTGGTTCTGCACTGCATTGACAAACACTGGCAACTCACAATGCACATTTTAGATTCAATTTATCCATGGAAAGTAAATAAGTGGATAACAGTTTGGACTCGTGGAAAATAGCAATTTTCATTTTACCTAAAGAACAACCCAGTTGGATTTAGCCTCAGAGATTTGAGTATGCATTTTCTAATGTCTCAATGACCTCATAAATTATGGGGCACTGAGTTCATGCTTGCTTCTGAGCACAGTCCACACCTGCTGGAGCCTGGGACCTGCAATGTAGAGCCCTCTCATGAGCCCACCACACTCTCCAGGCTGAAACCAGTGTCTGGCACTGCAGTTGCCCTGCTCCCAGAGGAGCAGAAACACCTCAGTGTTGGGTGTGCAAGGCACTCCAGAGGCTGGTTGGGCACTGACCAGCAGCCCCTCACCAGCCCCAGCTGGTCAGACAGGTCACAAACTGGCACTGGGGATGGGAACCAGCTCCCTCAGCCACCCCAGGGCCTGCCACCCCTGCTGTAAATCCACAGCACTGACTGCTGCTGTCAGCCCTTGGAAGGGAGAGGCAGTTTAGTGAGAGACAAACTCTGCTTGGTTTTTATTTTGTCGTGGCTGGAAGGATGCCATGGATGGCAGCTTGGGGAGCAGGCTGTGATCAGCTGGGAGATATCCAGCTCCCTGCTGGCAGCTGGGCCCTGGAAGTGCTCCATCCCTCTGCCTGGCAGGTCCTATCTGTTAAATAAATGTGATCCCAGGCTGGTGTGTTGTAGGGAATGGTTTATGACCTTCATCCAACAAAAAAAGAATTCAGGCAGGTGTTGAGAAAAGGTGAGTGAACACACATAGGTGTAAATAGCCATAATCAGTCATATTTTGGGGGACACAAGAAGCCAGTTTGCTGCCAGCAGAGCTGTGCTGCCTCTGCCTCATGGCTCTGGTTACATGTGAGAACTGGGTGTTTTGCCCCAAACAGCCTGTGTGAGACCCTCCCTGATCCCAGCAGCCTTCTGCAGCCAGCCAGCCCTGCAGCCCCACTCTCTTACCAGATTTCCAGCATCCTGTTTTCCCCGGGATTATTTTAATCTTCCTGTTTCCCATCATATTTTTCCTCCTGCCCATGCCAACGCAGACCGCAATTCCTGGCAGGCAGGGTGGAAACCTCCTCCCTGGGCTGCACCAGCATTTTGGAGGATGAGCTGGACTCTGCCCTGGTCACTGCTGGTGCTGGTACCCACTGCTGACCCACCACAGCCATCCAGCTGCTTGTAGCACAGCATTGTGAGTCCACTCAGGCAGTGAATCCCTCAAGGAACTCTGTGCTTTCATATTTTTCTCTGTGTTGGCTGAAGAACCAAAACACCTGCTGATGTCATTGTGGTTGTATCAGGGCAGGAGAAATGCTGCAAGGTACTGATTTAACTGAGCCACACAGGTGAGGGCAGCCAGCCTCTTCTATGTCCCAGCTGCAAACAGTGAGCCTCTCCATGGCTGCCCAGCTCACCAGAGCTCCACTTACACTTCCAGGGTTTGCTTTTCTCCTGGATTTGCTCTGGATGATGAATTTCCTTGCCCTGTGCAGGTCCCTAAGCCAGTCACAGGTTTTTTTACCTTGCCTTGCTGGAAGGGGATGCTGTACTCTGGGTGATGCCAATAAAAATACAGATACAAATGCCAGCAATGCCAAAGGACATTCCTGTCCACTCTACACTCCAGCAGACTGGCACCTTGCTGCTTCACAGGGCTAGGTGTGATGTAAAACTGAGAGACTCAAACAGCTGAGGGTCTCTCTGTATAAAAGCAAGTAAAAAGAAAATAAATAATCATGGAAAACCAGTGAAATACCATGTGTAAGGGTCCAAAAGATAATTTAGTATCTAGAAGTAATTTAATCTTTCGATATGTGTCAACATCAAATCTGCTAAGCCTCAAACAATAGCAGAAAATATCTGAGACAAATATGATACATAACAAAACCCAAACCCATCTGCTTTCTTAATCATAGGCTTTAGGAATGTTTCTGCTAGTTACCCAGCTATTTCAAGAGCTGCACTGTCTAAATCTATTTCCAAACAAACACGGAAGTCACAATAAATCTGTCATCCAGTGATTCAGGTCTATGCTTTAAATCCTTCTAAATGATATCATTCAAGACAGACAATAAATGGAAACATTGTTTCTCTACAGCCTCTAGCACTGAAGATTTAAACTCTAATCCAGTCTCAATGGCATCACCAAGAACAAGAATGAGAAAATGTCCTTTCACTGCCTGAGTCTGGTTTTGGAGCATCCATTGCTGGAGCCTGAGCTGCAAACTAAAAGATCAACAATCTTGTAAAGTAAAAAATTCTACCCTGGCTACACTTGCATTTTGGGAAGATGCTGTGGAGATGATGGCACAGAAAAATTATGAGGTTTATACTTGCTTTTGGTGAGGCAATGAGGCTTCCACACTACACAGCACCAGAGCTCGGGGATATGGCATGAGGAAGATGGCAAAATTCAGATATAAATGAAATATATTTTATAAGGCCTCATATCTATTCTGAGAGTGGCCAGTGACCTTGAACAAGGCAGGCAAAGGGATCACCCACTTGCCTTGGACTGTATTCAGCCATGAATGATTATTACCAGAAGAACATAATAAGCCTAAACCAAAAGTTACAAGGAATCTGGAAAAATGTAAAGTGTAAGCTAAGACACAAGTAATGCAGAAGGATACCAAATTAGGACAAAATAAACCAGCCTTCTACCAATGTTAAAACTGAAGAAAACCCATCAAGCCATCAGCCAGCAATTCAGTAATGACTGTGTGCTCTAGAAACACAGATTGGATGTAAGCATAGATTAACCCAAGTCCCCAGGGACAGATGGAAAAGCCCTTCCCTACTCCCCTTCCCTCCAGCCATGCTCTTACACAGCGTGTGAGCTGTGGGAATCATCTCCCAGCACCTTTGTGCTGGGAACAAGGGAGCCAAAGCTGGGACATGAAGGGCAATGGAATTGCTGGCTCTGCTGCTGGACAAGTCACAAGGTCCCTGTCCCACCCTCAGCTGCCAAAGGCACACTTTGGTATTTCATACCACACGCAGCAATCCAGGCTGGGTGACATAAAGGTTAAAAGTTAATTTTGGCCGCAGCAGCCCGGCACAGAGATTACAAAAGGTATTTTATTATCAGAGCTCTCTATAGAAGGGCTGCTCAGCAGTCAGGATGCAGCAGACAAATTCCTGAGGAAAGCAAATGACACGTGTGGCTGCTGCCAGCTACTGACCCAGCTATTTGCAGAGCGTGGCCATACCTGGCCATCACCACGTCCCCAGGGGCTGGGAAAGATGGGACAGGAAAAGCTCACAAATATGATTACCCAAGAGATACTGAGAATATAAAACCTATGAATGAAATAAAAATAAAAATAAAAACTAGCTTTAAAATGTAATCATAGCAAACAAAAAAACCCGTAATTGTAACAAACAATAAAACACTAAAAAACCCAAAAGTGTAGCCCCACTCCACCCTGCCAAAGTATTAAAAAAAAAATCTTTCAAGTTTAAAATACAAAGTAATATAGTAATATAGCAGTTCTTATAAGCTGTATACAAAGTCTGTAAGTTTTGTATCTCGTGCAAATTAGTCACTATAAATTAAAATATACAACACATAACAAAACCCCATAATGTATCATAACAAAGTTCTTGCCCTTCTTACCTTACCTCACCTCACTTACCCCTACTCTCTTTCTCTCTCTCTCTTTAAAACTTCCCCTCAGCAGAAGCTAGTAGCTAAAAACAAGGCCCTTTTTACCCACAACCCTTGCAACAAAACCACGTGTTCTCTCAGAAGTGTCTCAAGTTTGCAAAGTTCCCTCTCCCTGCCGTCCTCAAATGCTCCTACACCCAGGGGCTGCAGGGCACTGCTCCCCCTGCACATGGCCTGGAGCACACAAATCACCCCACAGCCATGCTGCTGCCCAGCCAAAAGCAGCCACTGAACTCTTCAGCAGGCAGTATTTTAAGGAGTTCTCCAATAGCACTCAGTGTAAGCAGATAACCATTTTAAATATAGACACTGGAATGGATGCCTGAGTGCTGGGTGCCAGCAGTGATCTGGATTTATTTGCTTGTTACTAAATACCCCCCTGGCATTACTTCCCAGGTTGCTCAGCTCAGGTCTGACGCAAAGAGTGGCAGAACAGCAAACAAGAATTTGCAGGATTTTGTAAGGACTGAAATAATTCAAGGAGTAAGGAACAAATTGGTTCAGGGCTGCTGTTGCTCAGGGCTGCATCTTTGGAGGAACGAAGGCAGGTTACTGTTTAATTACATGTGAAACCCAGCTGAAGGCTTGACAAGCACTTCCAGATGTCAGCAGCAGGAAACACGAGTATAAATCAAGAAAAGAAGACTTGTGGGAGCAGATTTAGCTCAAGGATGGTTTTCCTCTTGATATCCAGCAATAATTGCACCCCAGTGTACCACTGAATTCCTTGGGGTTCTCTGGGGTTTGCACTATACACGTGTGTAGAGTAGGGGATGAAAGTCCACATGTGGAAAAACTCCTACATCCCTGACTATCACAGAGGTTAGAAGGGGACAGAAAAAAATAGCAACATTAGCTCCATGTGGAAAAAACTCCTCTCTGGTGGACGCCTGTAAAAAAGGCATTAAAAACCTGTTCATAAAGCAGTGCCTCCAGGCAATCAGCTGGACCAAAGTGGGAACTTGGCAAGGCTTTAAAAGGATGCAGCAGGCATGGCTCTAAGAGCTTCTGCAGCACAGAAAAGGCAACAGCAAGGTGGCAGGAAAACAAAATACAACAAGGCACAGATTTTGCTGTAGGCAGCAAGCCCTTGGCTGCTGAGCAGGGCAGGGAGGGGCAGCAGCAGCAGGGCCTGCCCCAGTGCCCAGCTGGTTCCCAGAACCCCACATCCAGCCTGGAGCCCCAGCAGACCAGCTCTGCTCATAGCAAAGACCAGCTAAGCTGTGCTACACTGTCATCACACCACTACCAGCAGCGTGGGCAAAGGCTTATAATAGCTAAGATTCTATATAGCAACTCTGGTTTAATTAAAATTAAATACAATTCTGAGAAAGCTAACTGACCATGGCTGAGAACTCTTTGATCAGTACAAACTGTTCAGCAATTATTAGAGCTCATGTGATGACAGGAGGTGTAAAAGGCTCTGTCCTGCTCTGTTGTAAACATCACCACTTCTAGCTGAAGCTCTTGTTAAATACACTTTAAAACGCTGCCTTTTAACCAAAGGCCACTTGGAGAAGAAAGGATACTTAAAAAAGATGGTTAATGTTCTCATTTCTTATTTGCTTTTTTGTTAAATAAGGGTGTTCCATTGTACTTGGCAAGCACCTTGGTGTCAAACAGTGGTCCCTTTATCTGGTTCATAACTGAAGCCTCTTCCATATTTTGTTTCTAAAGACAATGCTGTTGCTAGGCCACAGCCAAAGGGCTACACATGTAACTGACCTATTTTTTTCCTGCAGGGATAGGCAGGATGAGTACAGGGCAGGAACCATCTTCCACCCCATGGGAACAACCTGTGACTGCCTGCACTTTCTGCAGGCTGTTCTTCCAACACTCCTGCACTTTGCCAAGGGAGAACCCAGCACCACACCCAGAGCACCTTCACTTTCTACCAGTGCTTTCACTTTGCATGGTCCTTAAAAAACACTTTTGTCTCCACATAGGGAATTCCATCTACTTTAATAACCCCAACTGCCCAGCTGCACCCATGGATGGAGCCTGTTGTGACAGTAGGGCTTGCCCCAAGGCACAGCCTGTACAGTGCTGCCTCCTCAGCACAGGTAGAAGACAAAGATAATGAAGCACCATGCTGGCTTTAGGCTCAACACTCAACTCTCCCCTTCCTTTTAGTGTAAAATGTTCCCATTGTACCCTTATAGGCTTCTTAAGTAAAGTTTCACATGTGCTCTTAAAAAGAAAAAAATAAAGAAGGCCAAAAAGGAAGCAAAAAAGATACTTCATTTGTACAAGATGTGTTTTTAAAGCTGAATTTTGTTTCCCATTCTTCCGCCCACATCTTCCCACCCGCTGCTTTCCTCCAATCTCAACAAAAGCCCCCACAGCCCTTGAGAACAGTCCCTTGCCCAGAGAGGGCAGCTGGCCACCTCCCTCCTGCACAGCCCACACCCCACTGCTGTGGCTGCAGACACACCCAGGGACCCTGGCCAAGGACATGTCCCCTCTCCAGGGGCCCATCCTGTGTCACACTGAAGGGACACAGCCTTGTTTTAGCCCAGTGGCAGCTGTGCTACCTGCCAGAGGGGCAGGGATTGAACAATCTGGAGGAGGAACTAAAACACTGTCATAGGAAAAGCTGTAGGAGTTTGCCAGGAGATGTAGCTTTATTGTGCAGTTAATTATCTCCCTCTGGAACAGCTCTGAGGGGAGGAACTGGAAGAGAAAGACAAACTGTTCTAGGGCTTGCTGCAACAGAGACCTGACCTGCACATTTTGAAACATCCCCCAGGAGCTCCCAAAATCTCCTGGTGGAAGTGCTCCAGCCAGGCTCTTGGCTGAGGAAGCTCATGCTCACCTCCACTGCAGGCTGCCAGCAACGTGAAGGTGCTCACACACACTCACAGCAGCTTTTCCTTTAGCACTAATCTCTCCAAAACATTGATAAAACACTAACTTTGGTCACTTATACTCTGAAAGTCAAGCGGTTTTTTTTTTGAACAGAAATGGTTATGGACACTGCAGTGTATTTGTGTTTTCACAGCCATAGCACTACATAGGATTTCCCTCAGCAGAGGCTGCAGGCACCAGGGCAGAAGGAAATTTTTGGGATCTCCTGGCAGGATGCTGCAGTCCCAGCAGTGGCACTTCCAGGGAGAGTTCCTCATGCTTCCATGAGCACCCTGTGTTAGGCACTGACCCTCACAACTCCCCAAGCTGCAGCACAGCAGCTGCTCTTCATCTGTCAGGGTGTGTACAAAGCATCACAAAGAGCCTGTTTTTGCTGGCCATGTTTTTATTTGTTTTTAGTTTTAAACAGGGGAGCCAATGATACATCCAGTATTTCAAAAAATCAGAAGGTAAAACAAATTTTCAAAAGACCGAGATGCTACATGCTATATTTAACCTAATTTTATTCATGCTTGCTTTTGGGGGGGGGGGCTGGGAGTGGGACAGGAATCATTCAGTAAAAACATACAGTAAAAACAAAATGTCTCACCATATAGAACTTTAACCTACAGTAATGTTGTACCTTAATTATTTCCATGCACACAACTAACATTACAAAATCTTTAAAAAATGAACACAATTAAGACTTCTAGGAGCGTTTGATAATAAAGCAATTCCTAATTTCTTTTTGTAGAGATCAAGCACCTCCAATTACAAATTCCTATACACAGTGAGTGCTTTACTTGAAATGAAAACTAGAAAATAAAAACAAAAATGTATTGGATAGCCTCAGAATAAGCTGATGTTAATATATATCCAGCTATGTAGGCAATAAAACCATAGTGCTAAACAAAAACTTTTTTTTTTTATCTGAAAAGTAACTCAAAAATGGACTTTCTATAATTACAGAAATATACTTATTTCCTAAAATAAATAAAAGTGCTGCATATTAACACTTCACTATAAAGAATGCATACCAGAACATTTATAAATATTGAATGATTTTTTTCAATAGCAATAGCTACTACAATAATGCTGGCTAAACAGAAGTGCATAATGAGAAGCACTATGGGTGGTTAATGTTTTGCCACATACTGCTGTTACCTTGAGGTAGATAACACATGCGTACCAAATTCTGCATTCATTTCAGTTGCTGCTGGTATCATGTGTCTAAGAAATGTGTAGAGTATGAAAAAACTCTAAAATACGCATGAATGAAAAAAATGTTTTGGGAAAAAATAGATATTCTCATGCAATTATGTACAGTCTCACTGTGTAAATTTCAAGGCAAGGTTCTTTTTCTGCAAAACATGGACACTGTTTTACTGAGAGAATGTTTTTTTTTTTTTTACTTGGTTTAGTGCATTTTTTTTTGTTACCTCCTGCATTTTGCATTATTTTGCTCTATTCTTTAATTTTGTGTGCAAACGACATGCCAGTTTAAAAACAAAACTAACTCATGTATAGAAAGTAATTCTGGATTGTAAAAACAATGGTAAACAGAAAACGAATGAAATCCATACCAAAATTACACCATCTGATTCAAGTAAAAAAATTACTTACACTAGTAATAAAAAAAGACAAACACATCTGATGAATATAAAAGAAATGTCTGCTGAGTGTTTTAGTTTAGGTGTTTCAGAATGCTGCTGTAGGTTTTGTGGGGAATCTGGGGAGATGATTTCATAGCAGAAGGCGTTAGTGTGGCCTGGATGGATTTCAGAGGCGAACCAACAGGGCTGTGGAACTGAGGAATACCTATGGCCTCAAGCTGCTTGTTGAAGAGGAGCTCCCCACTGTTACTGAGGAAACTCTCTTCTCTTTCCTTCTCCCCAAGCTTCCCCTCTTCTACTGGCTCAGGTTCTAGCATTTCAGCATCTTCTTTCTTACTAAAAAATTTGTCTAAATAACTGGTGTAAGTATTTTCTTTTTCAACTTGTTCATCTTTCCTGACCTCACAACAGAACTGGTCTATGAGGAAGCACCCCTCCCCACCACTGACAAACTGACTGTCCCAAGAGGTTTGGTACAGAGCTTCTAACTGTGCCAAATTGGCCATGCCTTTCTCCTGCTTCTCTCTGCTTACCGACTTGGATATTATTCCTTTCAACTCTATCTGAGACACTGAACTATTCAAGTCATTTAATTTATCAACATCAGTAGACTCATGTTGTAAACTAAGCTGGATGGTTTCTGCTATAAAAGAATCAAAGTCAAACCCCTGATTCTTCTCCCTTTCTTTTTCAACAAGTTGCTGTGATGCTTCCTCAAGTGCTATCTGAGCCTTCACCAACCCATTCTTTTCACATTTAGACTTGCCTTTCTTATCAGACTTTTCTTTGCTTTGTTCCTTCCAGTTTGAAAGATCTATAATAAGCTTGGGCTCATAGTAATGGTTAACTTCACTGTCTCGCCAAACTAAATTATCCAGGTATGAAGATGACCTCATTTTGTAATTACAAGTGTGACTACACTCCAGATCACAATACTTGTTTTCGTGGTGATCTGAATACTGCCAGCAAGGCTCAGTAGAGAAGTGGGTGTCAAAGGCAGGATCCTCCAGGTACTTTTCACGATCTCCATCCAGATATTTGCGAGGATCCACTTGCACTTCTTCTTCATCAGTGACATCAGAAAGAGCCCTTGGATCACGCTGAACTTCATCAGCTTCATAGTTATTGTGAATAGGCCAGTCGTGGTCGGAAAACTGACTTTCATGGTATCTGTAAAACAATTTCCTAAGTGTTAGCAGCTAAAAACAGACTTCTAGCTCTCAAGACAGAGACAAGTCTAGAAATACCCCTTAAAAAATAATGACAATTCAACACATATTTTTTTCCTTAATTCCAATGGGTAACTCTTCCAGGTTTTTAATTTAATCTGGCATAAAGAAACGGAATTATGTACAATAGCTCACTGCATTTACAGAACTCTCTCCAAAGTGTATTTAAGATGACTACTGTGAAATCTCTTTACTATAATATGCACTAAGCATTAGACAAGACAATCATAATTAGAACTCTCCTTAAACAAAGTTTATTTTTAGAGAAGTATCTTGGGAAAGAAAAAAATAATGGAAATATTAACTTTAGATTCTAGAGTCCTGAGTGCAACTCAGGAATCCATCAGCATATCCAGGTCACATCTAATGGATTATAGACCCAACGATAATGTTATCAAGGATAATTTTATTCTCAGGTCAACTCAAGAAAAAGAAACAAACAGAAAAGGAAATAATGCCCATGAAGCAATGTCACTTCAAGCACAAAACCATCCAGCTATGTTACCACAGTGAGTGATAAATTTACCTTTCCCAATTATAAATATGGCTGTGACTTTCATCCATTAGCAGAATATCATCAACCTCATCTTCAATGTGAAAAGGATGACTTGAAATAGGCTCATCCGTTGGAAAGGAATAAATGCTCATGTAAGGATGGGACAAAGCTTCTTCTGCTGTCAATCGATCCATGGGACTAAATGTCAAAATTTGCTCCAGAAAGTCCAGTGCTGTAGAATATAAACTACCATTACAAGGGAAATTTCTGACATTTAGAACATTAATAAGATGCAGTGCTTTGCTCTAGAGCTCTCTAGTTGTTTCAAAGTAGCTGCCTGTGAAGTATCAGCTACTGACAGTACAGTGGCAAATATGCATCCTGTAGCCATCAGAAAGAGAGACAAGTCATATCCAAGATCAACCATAATTTAACTTAAAGCATAAAAAAAATAGCAAGAGACAGAAAGCTTCAAGCTGAATCAGTATCCACCAATGGCTGACAGGAGACACTGCTGTTACTTTGGCTGGGGGAGTCTTAAAAACATTTGAAAGACAGTCCTTCTATATTGGCTTCATTCCAATGTTCCCTTGTATTTAAAAGGCCAGTGTCTCAAAACAAAGCAATTCCAGTGCAAACAGGTCCAGCAGAGATTCACAATTCTACTCTAAAGATAAGCAAGCAGCCATCATGGAAGTAGTTTTTTTTTTTACTACAGCAGAAGACAATCCTTCTTCAGAGAACACATATTCTTCTAACTGAAACTTCCTTTTAACAACCACACACCTGCACCTCAAAGCTGCACACTACTTGATGATTTTGAAGCATCAAAACATTGAATCAAGGTTGTTTTTTTTTCATTACTTACCTTCAGGACTGATGCCTGGAAGCAGCTGAGTTAAAGGTTTGTGTGGCTCAGTCATATCATTTCTAATGTAAACTGGAATTACATTGAGAAGCTCCTGACGGTCCTCCTCATGTACAACAGGAATTGATTCTAGAATCAACTGCATCTGTTCAAGTTCGTGTGCACCTGAGCACCAAAAGAAAAGACAAGCTGCCATTTCAACTTTAAACATTTCTGATCCCTGTATATGAAAGGTGTGTCAAGATTTTGTGCTCTGAGCAGCTACTTCCAATAAAAGATTATAATCTCCCGCAACAGAGGAAAGGCTGAAGTTCTGAATTTAAATGCTAATAAATCTGAAGAGCTCTCAAGAAATGCCATGGCATATGAAGAATTACAGAGCTGCTACTCACAGATAAAGACACCTAACCTTAAGCTTTTGTAAGGGTGTTTTCATCATGGATGAGGTACTCTACAGCAATACCCTTTTTATTATACACTCTATACTGCAACCCTCCCCTTTCAGCTGATCCACCTAATTAATCCAGTATTTGACCTCATTTTGAATTATATGTCCCTTATTAACAAAAACAGTAGTAGTTTAGCTCAGAAAGACATTTTGCAGGCCACAACCATTTGTGTTAATATCCTACTCTGAAATCCAGCATTAACTGTCAAGTGCAAGACAAAAACCACCTGTTGGTTACAGAGAGTGATACTCTTTTTGAAAAAAGTACTGTATTATGACTGAAATTACAGTACTCTTTTAGCACTACCTGAAGTTTCCCTGGATAAGCACAATAAGGGCTTATAGAGCAGGTCAATTTTGAATAATGAACAGCATCTATATTCAGTAACTGGAGTACTCAGAAATACAACTTGCCCACAGCTTGTTGTTCAGCTCTAAGAAGGATGTAGGATCCTAGAGATCCAACTAGCAGATGAAATTATATAGGATTGTTTGCATGCCAGTGTTTCCTTCCTTCACCAAGCAGCTCTGGGCAATCATAGGCAACACTGACGTATGTGACAATAAATATAAAAATAAATGGGGCCAGCAAGAGACTGAAACCATCCCCAAAGCTCCACACCCTCAGTTCACTGCAGTGCCTGCACAGCACAGCACATCCTGCCACACACCTGCCAGGGGACTTGAAAAGATGAGGCAAAGTCACTGCAGAAAATCTGACAGTTCCCCAAATGAATCAGTACAGCCTCATGTTAACTTCTCTACTGGACTGAAAGAGCTGTTTTGTTCTACTTCAGACTACAACAAATTACTTAATATGATCTATCAGATGTCATATATTGCTTGTAATTTGCTGGAAAACAGATTCTACTGTGCAATTAGTATCATCCTAAAAATTAATCAGCTTTCTGTCCACTGTCAGCAGCAAAACCATTGCAAAATATTCATTTAGAGCAAAGAAGTAGAGAAGTTGTTTGGAAAAGCTGCTGAATTCCTCTGCCTCAACCTCCCTTCCTTCACTTGCTCCAGGTATTCTGCAATTCTGCATTCTTCCTTCCCATTCTCATCAGCTTTCTGAACAGCAGGATTCCCAAGGGATGGTTCAGAAGTAGACAGGAAGTTGCAATTAGCCAAGTCAATGCCTCCAAACAACTCTGCAAAAGAACTCTGTATTCAGAGTCTCAGGGCAGAATAACTATCAGATCTCCAACCACTTCCCCTTTCCAAATGCATGATGTCAAGAAATCCACTTTTCATTAAATTAGAAAACTGTGGCAGTGCTAAATTTTCAGAGGGGCACATCTATATGTGAAACACTTTTCTAAGTATCTGCTCAATACAATTAAGGCATATAAACAAGCCTACAAATTTAGGATTTTGGTGACTAAGACCAAGTTTTTTACCAGAATTCTAACTCTCTGCACAGCTATGGGGCCAACAAAAAATTGTGACAAATACCAATGCTACTCAAAGAAAAAAAGCCAGAATGCTGGCAGTTGTAATCAATCTATGCTGAATGATGAAATCTGCAGACTTCCTCCCATTATTTGCCAGCAGAAGTACTTGATGCAATGGGAACCTAATAAATCTTGTATCAGCCAAGCATTTAATACTCTGGGGACATTACTCCAGTAGTGAGTAACTGAAAGGGTGAAAAACTCACTGCATGTTAAGAGAAGCCTTTGCATGTATTAATCACTGATTTATAACAAATAATGCTTTCAAGTGACAATTCTCCATTAACTGCTTAATGGGAAGAAGGTCTCAATTCCATTGCCTTTTCATGCAAAGCTAAGAATGACAGCAGAGGTGTGCTTTCAGTCCACGTGTCTACAGGAATGTGAACTTTGAAATGCAAGCTTAGTTCTCAGAGGTTTTATCTCTATTACTCCTATAATTCAGGCCCACAGGAGCAAATCCAAGAGGAAGCCTGAACAAAACAGCTGCTGCTGAGGCCCCAGGGTGCACAAAACTCAGCATTTCAGAGGTATTTCAGCAGTTTACTCATCTACCCCCATGGAACAAGCACTTGTCAGCAGGTGGTGATCTCCTATAGTGCAAATGACAGTTTCACTGGAACTAAAATGCTCTAGTCTGTGCTCTGAGCTAGGTCAGCAACATAGTACAGGATCACCATCAAGAGACTGGCTCCAAAAATCTGCTCCTGATCCTAACCAAAGCTCTAATATAGATGCACCCAATGAGACCAGAGCATTGCTTCCTATCTTACCTGAAACAGTTGAAGGTTGCACATTTCCTTGCTGTATTGCACTAAATTTCACACCTCTAAATCTATGCCCCTGGGGCTTCATAATTTAAAATATAGAGAAGCAAGAAATTATTAGGTTGACTACACTAAAAAAAAATCTTTATGCATATGATACTCAGGAGTATCCATAATCTTTAAATACTCCCTGGATACACCAATTCATACATGTATCAGAACACTTCTTAGGTAACCAATAAATTCAGCTTAATAAAATTACAGACAGATTTACCATGCATGACTCCTACATTAAATTATGATATTTATCTAAATACACACCAATACAAATAATGAAACTGAAATGTCTTCTGCTTTCCAGAGACATGAATTTATAGTTCATATAAGTGCATAATAACACAGCATATCTTGAGAGTCAATGACTACTGATGTCAGCCACGAGAACCAATCTTTCCTGAGGAAGATAACTAAGCAGCACCACTCCTTTTACAAATATACACACTGATTTTATTCTACCCACCTGCAAAGAGGGTTTTCCCAGTCAGCATTTCAGCAAAGATGCAACCTGCAGCCCACATGTCAATGGCTTTAGTGTAGTTGTTAGGAGAAAGCAAAAGCCGGGGCGATCTGTACCATTTTGTAACCAATCCTTCAGAAAGATGGCCCTAATGAAATTAATTAAAAAGTTAATTAGGTTTTTAAGACTCATGGTTTTTTAATTTCTTATTTTTTAATGCACCACTAAGAAGATTTTTTCGTCTCAGAGTCCCAGGGATTATATTGTGTGCATTCTACTAAACCTTCTTTCTACTGTTACCAATATCTTTGTGAGTGACAACAGCAACCACAGAAATATGACACTATTTATTAGCCAAATGAGGTACTGCAGCAAAACTCTCATTCCCAGATGCCAAATAAATGCAGAGATGATACTGAACTCTCTTGTGAAACATCTAGACCAGGAGGACAGTATCTCTAAACCAATCCCTCAAAGCAGCCACACTTGCACTATGAATGCACTACTTATAATCTTATCTAAGGCTTCTACAATTAAATAGAACTAAATGTTGCTCTAAAAAATATATTGTATGCTTGCAGTAGTCCTATCTGTGACAAACCATGCTAAGGATGCCTTCCACAGCCTATCTACCTGTGCAAAAGGGAGAAGGATGCTATTTTAAGAAGGCACATGTATCACTTGACAACGTATCACTTAGATATTCCCACTCTCTGCATACCTTGTGGGAATAATGAGGATCCATGATTCGTGCAAGACCAAAGTCACCAATCTTCAGCACCAAGTCTTCAGTATTAATGAAAAGATTAGCTGGTTTGAGATCTCTATGCAGAACATTTGCAGAGTGAATATACTTGAGCCCACGTAGCAGCTGGTACATGAAAAGTCTGGCAT
The DNA here is from genome assembly GCA_024734555.1 of Trochalopteron elliotii. NCBI lineage: Eukaryota > Metazoa > Chordata > Aves > Passeriformes > Leiothrichidae > Trochalopteron > Trochalopteron elliotii. The sequence continues at coordinate 853,845 of JANPWX010000119.1, read as the reverse complement.
GATCTTCTAGTAAAGGGCCTTGCTCTAGCAAATTAGCCAGATCTGTCTCCATGTATTCCTGGACAATATAAACACAGTTCAATTCTGTCAGGGAGCCCACATCATCTGTTAAGTGGCTTCCACTGGGACCAAGAATTTCAAATACTTTGACAATGTTATCGTGGTCAAGTCTTCTAATAATTTTGATCTCACGTAGAGCATGCTTAACACTCTGGGGATCTGTAAGGACAATTTTCTTGACAGCCACTCTTTTGTCACAGTCATTATCGACAGCAGAAAAAACTAAGCCATTTCCACCACAGCCCAGTGGTTTTAAGTCCATATACCGAGAGCCCAGATCAAAACCATGAATGTTCATGAGACTTTCAAATTTTTCTGCCATTTTAAAAAATTCTTTACGTTTTTCCTCAAACTACCAAGCTTCTGTAAACACACGGAGACACTTCCACTGGTATCTGAAGGAAAGGTCTTAGAGAAAGGGAGAAGAAACACTTGGCTTTGACTGCAAGATGGTTTCTTGACACTCTCATTTCATTATGAGCCAGCCAGGCCTGTTGTGTCCCCTTGAATTTAGAGCCCGTCAGCTCTAGAACTCAAACCGAGCATAAGATAGAAAGATTGCAGCATTCATAGTTCAAGAAAGGTGCAGCATTTCTGCAGACATTAAAGAAAATACTCACAAGAAACTCAAACGGAATGAAATGACATACTATGCACTCAGCTCTACTGTGCTAATCTGGTTAACATTTAACAAAAATGTGAATAAATATGCACATAATAGGCTTCTTTTAACATCCTCCTCCTCACAGTGCAGATACATTCAGTGTTGGACTGGTCCTGAGCAGCGTCATTCTATGGTGCTGGTAAGCACTATTTTTTTTTCCTTCTTCCTCCTTTTTCTCTTCTTTGTTTACAGTCTAGTTAAATGGGAAACTGGCAGCTCTTGATTTACAAAAGATGCCTTCTGTTAATGATCAGGTGGCTCCAGCTCACCACAATCACAGTCAAAGCTACCATCCATTTTACTCCGTGGCAACCTGAAAAGCAGAGAAAAATACATCAGTACCCCAGCATGTACAAAAGTCTTCCTCCTCCCCCAACTCACTGAGTCGTCCTAAATACACACCTGATTTACTGCCCAGTTACAAAAATAATAAATCATCAAAAAAGCTAAACTAATTGGAAATTATATGTACTTTCCACACTTGTAGAGGAAAGCAATAATAACCAACCACCACTTCTGAAACATATATCGTGAACATTTTTGATGTAATCTATTGAATTTATGGCACACAACAAAAAATCCTCCTGGGTCTTAATAAAGAGACTAACAAAGCAAACTTGGTAATTCTCCAATAGAGCTGTTAAGATACAAGCCAGAAGCAACAGGATCCGTAGCATCTGTCAGCAAATTTTGGAATAATCCTTCTCACTAAACTTCCATTTGAAGACAAAATCAGGTTTAGTTATTTCACCATAATAAGAGGTAATTAGGTACTGGTTGCACGAAAAGGGTAAGGCTTGTACACTCCCAGTATTTACTGAATATCCAGCACAGATCCAATGCCACTTTATAAAGCTTTAATCCTTGTGATTTTGGATAAAATTTACCACCATCTCAAATAATAACTTTGCCTCCATGGACTCATTGTTACAGGAATCATAGGGGTAATTCCTACATATCAGACAAATATTATTACTTTATCGATTATTTCTACACTTATCCAACCTAGATTAGAAAGAAAAACTAGTAGCAAGCACGTTTTACAGAGTAACTGGTATGTTCTACAACCATTTCCCCCTACCATATGGGCTCTTTCAGACATCATTTATTTTTTAATAGTGTAATGAATTCACCTACTGTTTATGAAAAACCAAACTGGCAATTTTCTCAATAAGTTCCCGCCAGCAACAGCAGAATGCAGTCATAAAGACCACATGGTGCATATTTTGTACAACATCCTCACTTCTTTTAAAAGCTCAAAAATGCCACAAAGGGGAGAGTCAGAGGTGTATGCTACACAGTGTGGTAAGCTTTGGGCAATTCCACTACAAGTCACTTGAATGTTCTTCCCCAACATGTATAGGTCACATCAAACCACTAAGTGCCTCCTGTTCAATCTCAGATTAACACATTTCAGCTCTCTACCCAAATGTAAAGGTCTCCACACTATCCCAGCACTTCAGAGTTAATGATATGAATGTTTTCCTTTAAAACAGTGCTAGCCTTTCAGTGGGACAACTGGGAGCAAGCAAAACAAGTCTCCTTGCTCCTAACAGAACAGCAAGGGCAGCTGACAAGTTATTAACATATTTTAAATAATGGCCTCAATTCACTAAAGTAATCAGAATTGTATAGAGAAAAAGGAAAAACAAAAAAAAATGAAAGAAAGGCACACTGGCAATGAGAAACAAGACTGTTACAACACATTTAAATATTACCCTTCCTTCAGCTCATGCCTGACTGTCACCAAGACACAGCCCCAATGCCCTGGCTCACTCACTCCCTCCTGCCACACACCACCTGCCCTCAGGTATGTGGACAGAACATGACAAACACAGGGAAGAAGGAAACACATGCCATCCTCTGCTCAGTTTTTCTTTTTAAATGAAGATCACCAAATGGAGTATTTCTGAACCAAAAAGCATTGAGCTGCCCTCTACTGATGTGGTATCCCCTGCCACGAGGGTGATCTTCACAGCTTTCTCTACCCAGCACATGGAACTTAAAATTCCTTTCTTTGTGCATTGGGAAGAGTCCTGATTTCAGTGTTTTACAAGGGTTATTATAGCTTCAGTACAAACACAATGAGGTAACACTACTACTTTCCCCCAAACTATCTTGAATTTTTACCAATATTAAGACATTAGAGTGAGAACCCCTTTTCAAATACCCATGAATTTATTTAAAGAACAAAAGTAAAATTTATCCTAAAGAGGACAGCATCAGCAACTATCCAACTCTGTGAACAGAGTCCAGCCTCTTGTTTTAAAACATTTTTAAACTTGAAAGTATTTTCTCACTCACATATACTACTTTCAGGTTCACTCATCCTGAGCTGCTGCGTGTACAGCAGTTCACATCACCCCATTCACCCTTCATTCCAACACCACCCCTCCAGTTGTTACAGAAATTAATTTTTGTACCAATACTTCAAATTTCACATTAACTCGAGGTCCAAGGCCTCTGTTCAATTACTCTGCATTAAGCTGTGTTTTACATCCTTGGGACCATCTACGACCACTTGTATTCTGCCTGATAATTAGGCTTATTGTTTCACACTGCTGATGTCTTCAACATGCAGCAATTCCGAAACTGTTTGCACCAGCTGCGTGACACATCTGGAACCTCTCTTTTAGCCTGCTCCATTAAACAGCCCAGGAGCAGATTCAAAACGATGCCCCCACCAGCAGCAAAGATTAAGATCTACCATCCCCTTTGCCATAGCTCTGCTCTTACCCCCTACTGCCATGAGTGAATGCAGCAACAAAAGCACTGCTTCAGGGAGAAAGGGAACTGTGGCCCACTTGCTTCCTTCATGAAGTAGGAGCCCTGAAAATTTTCATTCTGTATCTCTGAAATGATGCATTTTAAATCATCAGTTTACACTTATCCTTTCACTAGGTGTCCAGTAATTATAGCGTTTTCAGACAACATGCAATGATCTCCACGATCAGACTGATTTAGCTAAGAAAACAAATGCTGACAACACAAGCAACCAACCCAGTGCAGCCTTCATTTGACCTGATCCTGCTCCAAAGTTCTTATCTGTGAACAAATTACTTAATCCCATACTCCAGCCATTTGAAATGTATAATAGATTACAGTAAATAAAGGGGTGTTTATCATCCCAATTTGTACTGAACAGGCTACTGATGCAGGCAATGACATTTTCATCTAGGCTGTCGCCTTGCCACGACTACCAGGTTTTTTAAAGTGATGCTTTTACTCATCCTTCACACAAAATTTAAAGAGGGAAACACAAAGATACCTGTTTCTTAAGTGGTTTACAACTGTGGTTTTAAAATGGGTCAGTTCTGGGGAGAAGGTAACTTAAGCGACCATTAGAAGAGCTTTAAAACCATCTCTGAGCGATGATCATCACACTTGACTGACCCAGATTGCGCAAGCAGCCCCTTCAAAACACGCTCCACTCCTGCACGTGGATTTATCACAGCTCTCAGGAAACAGGATGTACACCGAAACAGTCAGGTACGAGATGTTTACTTTGTTAGAAATGCAAATAGCACTGAAAGATACCAGTTAATTTGATTACGCTGACCGTATAATGATCAAATTATTACTCACAGGAGAAAAGACCGAGAATGACTAATGATATATTATACAACCTGCTAAGTACTATCTCTTTGACTAAAAAATACGGGGCACAGAAGAACTTTTTTTTTTAGATCAGCCACGTTGCAGTCAGTAGGCAGAGTGAGTCATCGTCCAACTCACGAAACTGCTGCTTTCTAAAGCCTCCTACTTGCTCCCCACACTGTTTAGGGAACTCGGTGCTGGCAGTAAGCAAATGTTACTATTAGTTTATAAATCTTCTGAAGGATCTGTAAAAACACACAAGAACCCAATGTACTTCTTTGTATCGCGTTTAAAAATGGTTTGGCTCTCCCTTTAGATAGCAATAATGAAAATTCTCCAGAAAGAAGCCCACCATCAGCTCACCAGAGCCCTCTGCACCTCTGCAGACCTGCTACCATCTGCTGTTCCACTGAACAGGTAACCGGTCAAGAGTGAATTCGAGATAACAACCACACAAGCAACGACTGAGCTTGAGCAAAGGGCTGAAATGAAAGTTCCCATTTTAGCTTTAGAGCACACATTTTCTGAACGCAACTGCCAAACCAAAATGCATCTCTATTTTAAGCCACCGCTTTCCATAATTTGTAACTGGTTTATAAACACATAATCCTGTGACGACGTTATTTTTATATATACACACGCATATCTATATAAAAAGCTTGCTAGCAACAGCACTGGCCACACGACAACACGCCGACCGCCGCTTCTTTTTCCACAACACAATTAACAGCCATTGTCAGGCTGATCCCAAAAGGCACTGAATTAGCCAGAAAAAGAGACACATCCTACAGACGCCAAGCGAGAGCATCCTACCTGCCTAGGCAAGGGTACCTGTTCCCCGAATCCCCAAACTCGGTCGCTCCTCAGGCCATTTCCGTCGGGTGTTTCAAGCTACTTATTAAGAGCATGAAGTCACTTTTCCCACAAAAGGCTCCCGGAGCCTGCGGGCGCCCAGCAGCGGGAGCGAGCGGTACCTGTGCCGTATCTGCCGGCTCGCACAACTGCGCTGAACGCAGCAGCAGCAAAACTTCCGCAGGCGGCGGAGGCCGGGCCCCCCTCCCCGGCAAAGGACATCCTTCCTCCCGCCGCCCCCGGGCCGAGCAAAGCCTCGCCCGCCTGCGCCGCTGCT
>JANPWX010000119.1:789726-848003 GCA_024734555.1 Trochalopteron elliotii | reverse complement strand
GGCCAGAGCAGCGGGCCCGGGAGGCCCAGCGCGGTCCCCGCCGAACGAGCGCTGTCCCCGGGGCTGTCCCTGTGCCGGGCCCCAACAGCGACAGGCGGGGAAGCGCCCGGGTGCGCCCCGTTCAACTGGCCCGTCACTAAGCGTCCCTCACAGCAGAGAAACAAAAACAGTTGGAAGGCAACAGGCGGGCGCAGCGGAGGAAGTTTCCTTTGTCCGAAGGTGACACTTGGGCTCAGATGTTCCGCAGTTTTAATGGCATGGCGGATCTGAGTCTTCTCCCCGCAAGCATCTACAAATCTTTGCCATTGCTGTCACCTCTAGATACCACAAAGGATGTATCTCTTCCTATAGCATCGCCCTTAAGAGAGTCACTAAGAGTCTGCCTTTCCCCAAAACAACTGATTCAGTAAAATAAAGAAAAACAATGAAAACTTTACATTTTTTCCCCTGGGACTTTTATACAGCAGTCTTTAGCAAGAAGAGAGAGAAGCACGAGGACACCAAGCCTCTAGGTATCAGAAGAGCCTTACGCTTCTACTAACCCAGTTTCGGTACAACTGTCAAGGCAGGGTGCAGTTCTCCTACTGCAGTTCCTCATATGCCTTTTCACTGCAGGATGACTCAAAAACTGATAAAACAATTAATATTCATTTTTGCTGGTTAAACAGGTTATTTATAGCTAGTACTAGGACAGAAGTTATATGCAATAGGGCTCTATTGCTCTACTGCCATTTGGACAGAAGCATCCAATTGACCCTTGCACTTTTAGATCATGTAACTTCATTTTTTTTATAAATAAACAAGCCATATATCAACATCCAAGGATCGCCCTACTCAGCTTTTCCAAAGTTTTTAAAGTAACTTTTAACTGTCTTTAATTATGCAGCAAACATCCTCTGTTTCAATTAGTGCTAGCTCTGATATTGACCCCACTACCAGGAGAGGTGACCTGGGCCTTTGGTGTGCTAACAGCACACATATAGAAGTCAGGAACCAAACTGACACTTTATATTGCAATGCTTGCCAATTGATAGGCAGCTCACCATGCTGCCAACAGTACAGAAAAGTCAGAAACAAAGCTGCAGTTCTTCTGCCCACCCAGCAAAACAGAGCTTGAAGATTACAGCGCTGCTGCTCCAGAAGACTTGTATTTAAATACACTCCATAAAGAGAAATCTGCAGGAGTGCATATTTGGAAGAGGTGATGTTAGGACGGCAACCAGAGCCAAGCCACAGAGGAATTTTTGCTTGAATTAAAGGAAGAGATTTAGGGCTTAAAAAAAAGGCAGGAGCAGCAATGGGAGCAGCAGTGGTTGTATGTCTAAATCCAGAACTATTTAGTTAATTAAAGAACTCCTCCATCCATACAAAGCATTTTCATTATGAGAACCAAAAGAGCAAGCTGATCCTCAGATTCTAGAGTGCTGAAGTAAGAAAAATTTTATATTACATCCTTGAAACAGCACCTGGAGAGCCCATAATGTGTGTCCATTGGCACTGTTTGCCAATATCCCCCCCAGTGTCAATTCAGTCAGGTGGAGAAGTTGCACATCCATGGAGTTGGCTCTGCAGCAGCCTAGACTGTTTGAAAAGTAGTTTAACAAACACAGAGGAGGTTTGCAGTAAGCAGCAAGCTTCCTCACTTGGGTAGCACATGCTCACTCATTAATCTCCCCTAGCCCAGAAGTGCCACCAGTTTCTGGGTTCTTAACTCACAAGTCATGAACGGCATTCTTTTTTTCTTCCCCTCCAAATTATTTTCTCCCATTCCAAGAGTGTAGTTCGTGGTAGAATTTAGTGAATGAGGTCCTTCAATCTAGGGAAAAATCTTGCAACAAGGAGGAGCATGGTGCAGGAATGTTAGTTGTCTTCAGCCTCACTATTTATAGAATTACAATTCACATGAGAGTTGCTCAGAATTGTGTGTCACATGGCAGTTTATAACTATCTAACCCAGCAAATGGCTAATCTGTTTTCAGATTTTTAATGTCCTGTTGATTAGGCTATAAATTACCATGACAAATTTTTCCATGTTTCTCGTAAGAATGCAATTTCATAGCATGTAGGTGATGTGCTAGATGATACCAACCCATTCTAAAACACTGGCAGATATTAACTGTCAGTGAAATGCAGAACAAGAAGAGAACTGGATTTCAAAGGTCATAAGGACCAGCAATTAAAAAATAATTAGAACTGCAGCAATGATTCATTTATTATATCCAAGTTCAAAAAGATCAAACAGTAAATTCCAGTGTAATATTTCAGTCCTCTGTGTGAATTGTTACTTGTGGCATAAAAGGGAATGAAATATTTTTTAAGTGTCCACACCCATTATGATTGGCAAGGGAAGAAAGATTTGGAGACGGTTTGAAAAGGTTGCCCAAGGTAACTTGGCAGCTCCAGGCTTTTGTCTCAGTTTCACTGCTTGACTTACACATCCTCCCAGGAGAAGGGAAATGAGTCCTAGGATACATTTTTAAGGACTGACCATACTTCTTACCAAAGTCTAAGATGAATTTTGCATGTGAATAGGGATGAGTTTAAAAGAAAAAAATCTACTTATTAAAAAGGGATGGGGAGAGGTTAAAGAAACACTCAATTTCTGTGGCCTCTTTGACTTATTCTTGCTTATCTGTGCTCTGAGCCCTGAAATACAATTTAATTTTCCTGGCACAGATCTCAAGAGTTTTTAATAGTTTGGATCCCCTTTAACTGCTGCCTCTTCCAGTCAGCCTAGTTCTCTGCAGGTGTTAAGCAAAACCTTTACAAATCACTTGCTCTTCCAGCTTAGTTTCATAATGCTGATGTTCAGCACAAACAGCCCAGATACGTTTGACTTTCACTGGCAACCCAATAGCTCAGGTAGCTTCATTTCCTGGGCACCTTCATTTCCTGGAAATGTCAGACACTACCTTGCCATAATGGACACAGGGGTTTTTTATTTGTTCTTTGTAACACAAACATTAACAAGCACTCATTCTCTGGATTAGCAGACTTTAAAATTTTCCCAATAAATGTTGAAATATAATTCCAATCAGTGTTATTATCAGATAACCACACATAAGTTGCCATCATAGAAACTTTAAACAAATATTTTTAGTTAAAGTTTACTTGGTGGTAGGCAGAGCTGGCTGGGCACAGACAGCATGCTGTCACCTCATTTGGGCTCACTTGGATGGACCTGACTTTGCTAAAGCAAGATTTGTACCATGTACATTCTGATCAGCAAAGAAAACTACGATGAGGACTTGGAATAAAGGAAAAAATCATACCCCAAGATCTGCAGTTCTGTGTGAAACAACAGACAGACTGGAAAAGAACAGACCATTAACAGAGACCTATTCAAGCCAGAGGCAGCAAAGTACAAAGGGCAAATGGAGGTAGAGGAAGAAAGTCACAGAAGATGTTCAACTTTGAGGCTAGAAATAAATGGATTGTGTGACATACTTTGGAAATTCTGTAGGACAAAAAGTCATTAAACACTTAAAACAGAACAAGTCATTCTTCCCCCTTGGTAGATCATCAGTGATCTAGGACACTTTGGTACAGCAGACTGCATGCAGGTCCCCTCCTTAAAATCACACAGTTTTATTAAGTCAGGCAATTCCATTGCCTACTTTTTCTATGTTTGAAACAACACTCAATGCAGGGGACAGAGCAGCTGCCTAAAGCAGGAGTTGGCAAAGCCATGTCAATAAAGAAAGAAGAGGAAAGCATAGAAAACTTGCCTTGTAGCTGGGTCCTCACTGGAAGCATCACTAGCCCTCTGTATGTAGGGCTGGAGCTCTCCCAGATCCTCAGCCTTTCATCATTTCCTCATTAGTTTATCTTGCACAGAGATAACTTGCACAGAATAGCAAACATGTCAAAACCTTACTGAGGTAGGCAATTAAGGCCATATGTGTGTTTGTTTAATTTTTTAAAGGATGACTGGTGCCAACGTTTTCACACTCAGGTGCTGCAAGTGACCCAAGCTCCTTCTAACCTCCCAGCATGGGACATTGGAGTGTGCTGGAGTCAGGCTGTAGATCCAGTCACTGGATGAATCTACAGCTCAGAAATATTCTACAGAGGACAAGGCAAAGCATGGGATGAAGTAGAAACAAGAAGCACCAAATGTTTTTGTCCCAGCACTTCAGCTGCAAGAAAATTCAGTGTGCAATGGTTCTTCCCCATTCAGACCTTCAGCAAGGCACCATTCTCATCCTCACCTCCAAAACCTCAAGTGAAGTGGTTAGGAGAACACATCTGCCAGCTGAAGTGGCTCCAGAGCACAATTGTCTGAGGCCTCTGTGCTGGTTATTGCATTAGCTGAAGTGCTGCTGAGGTTGAAAGGCAGCAGATATTATTTAAATATCTGTAATACCTTGAGTACACCAAGGTGGAGAGATGCCCTGGAAGCAGGACTGGCTGCTCTCAGCAAAATATACATTTGATTTTGGATCCCTACTGGAAAATATGTCAGCTGTTGGGCAAGTTATAAAGGCCTGATGATGGATTTATATAGAACAATTCTGTGTTTTTGTAGAATTATTGCATTTAATTGCAGAAATATACATATTGCTATGCAGAACTGTTCTTGTTCATTCTTATAGCACTGTAACCCTTCCTACATGTAGCATTTTGATTCCTATTGCATTACAGACATAAAGTCTCTGGTGTGATTGTAAATACAGCTGGTGCTGCAGAGTTTGTCATTTAACATAGAAGAAAAAATTAGACTAACATTCACTAACATTTTCATCCACACCAGAATCCTCTTGAAATACATTTACAGGGGGCAAAGCTCAATTCAAATACATGGGTCTTGTGAAAAGAGGATTAAACAAGCTGCCTTGGGAGGCACTTTGAGAAATTGTGCCTTTGTGACTGCTCAGGCAAAGGCCATCCTCCAATTCCATTTGCTCCACACACAGTGGTCCCCAGCGTGCCCCAGCTGATGGATGCAGCTGTTTGGATGGCTAAAGATGAAGGGCCATGTGGTGCCAGCAGGGTCAGGGCAGGCCTGCAGGAGGCTGATAGGAGTTCTGCTGCTCAGGATGTGTTTTGGCTGGGGCCAACACCCTTTTTCAGGATTCCCAAAATAGCACTTATCAAAAGCAGCAGGTTGACTGGAAGCACACTGCTTCACGTAATGACTGCAACTGTCCCTGCCAGACTCCTACCCCAGTCAGTCTCCTGAAACTAAAGAGATTGAAAATCTAAGAAATATCAAAAAGTGGGGACTTTTTACAGAACATCTACCATCAAATTACACGGCAAATACTCAGCATTGCAAAAGCTACCTTGAGTCACTTTTGTTGTATTGTCAGACAGCAAAACCCAAAGTTTTCATTTCACTAACAAATATGTTTTGGAAATATCTCCTCTCCCTTAATACTCTGTAACTTTTTCTCAGCACATCTTGCACCATCTATTTCTAAAGATTTCCACTAAAAACATATGGGACTATTTAATTCCCTATATTCCCCAACACCATTTATGTCTTCGCCTTCATTAAGATTTTTGAGGTTGTTTCAGGTTTTCTCAGCAGTTTTGAGACACTTGCTGGGAGGGATTACATTTCCAAAGCATTTGTTTTCTCGTGAAAACTGGGTTTTGCTTATGTGCCAGAATCAGCAGACGTGTTATAAATAGTTTTGGATAGATGACAGGAAATGATGCAAGATCTCAGGCCACTCTACAGAAGACAGCTGTTTGAAGTGCTGAGAAAAGAAGGCCTTGCACCATTGACTACAGCACAGGGGGAAAAATTAATGCACAGAAGCATCATTTATTACAAAGGGTATTAGGCTTATGAAACACAAGACCTCTTATTACAACTCAAGCAAAAAGTATTTGCTTGTAATTACACTAGAAACAAGAAAATTAATTTTTCCTTTGAAGAGGAAAAACTGACCAGAATTGTCTAAACTCGCTTTGTCTTTTACTCTTGGGGAGAAAAGACACTCTCCTTACATGCTACAAATGCCAACACACACACTGGAAATCTTCCAGGCTCTGACTGGTGCCAAACACTGGGATCATCTTCCTACCCTGGCATTTCCCATTAGCTGCAGCAAAGTCTCTTCCAACTCAAAGTGCTTTAAATGGGCTCCAATAACAGATGCCTAGAGGTTAAGCTGTGTCTATTCATCTCTTCTGAACAACTCCCTGTTACTCTTTGCAGTAGTGATACAGAATGGAACATTAACTCCTGGTCTCATTTTGTTTCTATCAGCTCCCATGAAGATAAAGCACGATAATTTAAGCCCCAATAAATGCTTTATTTGGAATAGGGGAAACTATCAGCATTCTTAAGTTTATGACAAAACTTTGAACAGATGTAACCTTAACACAGTGACTCCAACCTTCACCTGCAGTACAAGCTGGCTCCTTTTCCTAACAGCAGGCAGCACCTCTCAGCCCACTCCCTGCCACACTTTGGCACTGTGGATGACTGGACAACATGCTACACATGGAGGGCTACTAAATTAATGAGAAATACATATTGTACCTCGCCAGCAGGTTGTTTTTTCAGAGAGGGATGCATTTAGGCCCTCTGCATTCCCATGTTACAGCTGAGCATTGTGTGGACTGGCCTCCCTTTTGCACTGGGCACTGGAAGACTGTCAGCATCAGGCACAGAGCTCACCTCACACCATCATAACCCCCCCCAAACAGCATCAGCAGGCTTGCCTGGGACTTCTGCTGAGGTTTTAATTCAAGAGACAATGAATTAACAATCAGCCTCTCATGACTGTAGCTGAGAGGCATCTCACTTTCAGGAGTGGATGGTTTCTACACAGGATTTTTGAGTTATCTGTTCTTCTGACAGAGAGAAGAGCCTAGAAGCACTTCTGCCTAGGAAAGGAATAAATAATACATGACACACTTTTTGCACTGAGTAACTCATTTTACCCATGATCTACTCTTCTGTAAATCTGAAGAACAAATTCTTTTTTTTTTTTCCAGAAAAGACATAAAATCTGACTGAATCTTTGTTATTTTGGAAATGTAAGATTTATCACCTCTCTTAGAGGTACGACAGTGCTGAAACTGGGTCATCCCAAACTTTTTCTTATAAGGGCCAGACAAATGAAATACATCTGTACATGTACACGCTGCAAGACAGAAAAATAAATCCACTTGTTAGTGGAAACTAACACATACACATACAGTGTGTGCAAGAGAGGAGAGTAGGAAAGAAGGTGGGCAAGGCTGTCAGCCTTTGCAGAGCTCTGTGAGAGCTCCAGGGCCAGTTGGTGCCACTGAGCTTTGTGACCTTCATTCTTCTCAGAAATACCTCCACTGGACACCCCAGTGCTGAGGAAGTACTGAGGAGCAGTCCTCAATCCAGAAAGTTATCTCATAGAGGTAAACATTTCATTGAAGGGTTATACCTGGAAGTTCTTTTGTTATATAAGTAGCAAGATTTACCCTGCAAGCGAGCTGGAATTAAGAAAGGTAAAGAAGTAGAGAAATCTACTTATAAATGCATCAGCATTTTCTTATCTCCAGCATAAACAGACTGTTTAAACAGTCTTCAACTCAAATATCAATAGTCAAAAACTGTTAAATGAAAACTTAAGAGATACCCCATGCCCCTAAAGTTATATTTTTTGAAAAGAAAAAGATATTGCCTCCCTCATTCTTTGTGTATTATGAAACACCAGAGAACTGTTTAAGCCTCAATTAAAATAAAACCGATTCCTGATAAACCTATTTTAGTAAACAGAAAAAGTTGCTAACCATTATCTCATATTTCTTCTTATTGTTTAATCAGGACACTCCCAAAACAAAAGCAATCGAGATGACTCAAAGAAGATGAGCTCCAACCTTTGGACCAGCTCTGATTGCAATACTTACTTCTCATGATTGCTGCAATTCAGCAGACTCCAACATGATAAAAGTGTTCACGTGTGCTCAATGACCTACTCCAGCTCTGCCCTGGGTGACAGCAAGAGCTGCTATATGGTTCCTGTGTAGTCTGGTGTCCCCAGCTCACAAACCAGCTGTCAGACCTTCTTGTGCCCCCTTGCAGGCATGATCACAGGGGTTAGGTGCACAAATGCTTCCACTCATGTTCAGCAGTGGGAGTGACAAGGCCAGGCTGCACTGTGGCAGTTCTTACTTGGCCACCCAAAGCAATCAAGAACCAGCTTAGCCACCAGACAAAACTGAGCAAACTCTTCCTGTGTCTTGAAATGGTGGCCCAGAGGGATAAGACTGCAGTTTACAAACCTCTCCCCTTTTTTCTTGCTGTTAGCTTTTCCAGGAAAGCCTGTCTATCCTTGATTTCTGGGACATACCTTTTCCAACACAGAAATCAAGGATAGACAGAAAACTCGGCCCTTGCCTCCAAAGTTAAACCATACTGCCAGGGCTGGACTAGGAATCTTATTACCACTGCCCAAGCCATCCTCCTCCAAGGGCAGCTCCAAGGAAGACTTAACACTCCCAAGCCTGTCTGTCAGAGATGCTTTAGCAAGACCTCACAAAACAACACAATATTTGTCAAAACCAAGGTGGTGATTTTCCCCCCAACCCAACAAAGATTCTGAGATGACAGACTACCCAAGCTGGTATTTCCACAACTGCATGGACTATCTAGATACTTCCTCGAAGTACAGAGTAAAGTGAGATTGTTATGGTTTGTGATAATATCCCTGTTTCAATAATTAAGGCAACTCACTTTCTTGTAGTAAAATTGCTTCAAGGGTGACACGTACAATTTGCGATCAAAGTACTGCCCTGTACTCCACGTTCATCATCCCAGTTCCAAAGAGGTTTATTAGTAAACAATAGCAATGTAATCATTGCCAGGCAGCAGGGAGTCAGAGGCAGGGCTCGAGCAGGCTGCTGGCAACTAAGAAACATCAACAAAGAACCTGCCGGGACTGCTGAAATCAAGGGAAGCAGCAGGGCAGTAATGGAAACTTTTGAACCTTTTCACAGAGAGGAACAAGAAGATTTGTCTCTCTGATTGCTGAAATGTTTCAGATAGCAGGAGAACATGGGAATATGGGCCTTCATTACAGCTAGTAAAGTTCTCTGACCTTGGAAGGGAGCTCCATGTGGCATGACAATCACAGTAATCAGAACCAGCTCTATCTGCTCTGACACAGCTTTGCTGCAGCAGCAGATATTCCCATTTCTCACAGGTGCTCAGTGCTCTCCTTTGTTCATTGCACAAGATAGTGCTCACCTGATTGCCAGCAACTGGATACTGACAAAAACCAAAATCAGTGTACTGCCCTATGTGCTACTCATCACGTATTGCCCCAGTCTGATGACAGAACCACCAAAGTTTAAGGGCTCTGCAAATAACCATTAGATTAATTTCTGCAATCTGAAAGAATGTCAGAATATTATCATTCCCTCTGTTCTGAACTGAGTCACAAAAGAACAAGGTCAATGTAGCCCTTAATAGCAAATTTAAGATTACTGGAACTAAAATTTGCAGGGGTTTTATACTTTATTCCACAGTTCAACTTTTCAACTCACTTTTCCAAGTCGTTGGTCTTGGCACCAAGTACAGATCCCCAAAACTCTGAACTCTGAGTTTACAAGTTATTCTAGGCTTTGTCCAGGCGGTTCTTTGTCCATGCCCAGCACCAGAAGCCCCCGAGTTTGCACACCCTCTGTGCCAGTCTCTCCACTCCCTCTCAGAGCCCATCTAGTTTCTCCAAGTCTCTTTCCATTTCCTGGTTTCTATTTGCTTTTCTCCCGTTCAATTACAATCTCATTTTTACAAGCTTTCACTCCCAACCTATTTCTGAAAAGTTCCCTACCTATTTGGTCCTTGTTTCTTCCACATGAGTCAGGTAGCTGCTGGAGCCAACAGGAGCCACTAAAAGCAATACATGGGAGGAACAGTCCACTTAAATTCAATTAAGGTGCCCAATCCCAGCACAGCCTGTAGAAGCCTGTGGATGCAGTCACAGGAAAAATTTCTGTTCAGGTGTTGTGTGGGCTGGAGCACACCCAGGACTCACAGCATGGGAATTAATCTGCTAATAGATCTCTCAGTCTGCAAAACATGAGGTCTCCAGTTCATGGACACCAAGAAAGAGAAAACATGCATTTTTGATTCTGGATTTCAAGAGTACCCTTCTCTTCTGAAACAGGCAAGAATCTTTTAAAAGCTTCTTTTTGTTGTTGTTTGTTTGCTTGTTTTTAAGTAAGGCAAATCAGTGCTCTCCTTTACCCCAGTTCTTGTAAAATAAGCAAAACATTCCAGCAAAGTTCAGATTTGGAAATCTACCTGGCACAAAAACGTTTCCATCTGAAGAATCAGCCATCAGCAAAGTCATGGTCTATCAAAAGAGCCTTGCCTGAGCCACCAAGAGGCTGCAAGTGCCCAAGGGCTGTGACACCGTGGGTGTCACCTCTCCCCGACCCCGCTCCTCACACGGGCACATCCACACGACCTCCCCAGCAGAAGGTGCACAGAAAGCCACCACGGGCTGCCTCACCTCTCCTGGGTGCCTTCTCCTCACACTCCCGGGCAGGAAAGCCTCTAGCTGTCGAGGAAGGTGATGGTGAAAGAGTCTTGCTGCGCAGGAAGGCATTAGGGAGGAAAAGAAGCGGCCCAGAGATTTTCTGAGGAAGAAATGTCCCCGTCAGTGCCCTCCCCGTGGGAGGGTGACAGGTTGCTGGGGGAGCACAGGTTGGCAGGGAGTGAGGGGCACCTGCTGCTGTGATGCACAGGACCTTACTCAGGCTTTTCTTCCCCTTCACAAACCTATTTTGGGAAAAGGCCCTCAGCAGAGGAAAGCAGGAGGCTGTAAGAAAATATCCCACTCTCCAGGACAAAGATTTTCCCTATTCTTTTGCTCCAGTGCATGGCCACACAGCCTCTCTTACCAGCCAAAGCCTGCTGCTTGCCTGGTGTCCTGGTGCCGACCCCCCGTGCTGCTGCAGGGCTGTGGGACAGCCAGCACCAGGACAGGCAGGGGACACAGAGTACCAGGGACAGACCCAACCATTAGGGGAATGCAACGCTGAAGGAGATGAGGAGCTAAGTGTTGAAATAATCTCCATCATCAGCTTCTCTGTTATCTCAGGTTTTGGCTGACTGGAGAGTTGGACAGAAACTACATGTGACTGTATGTGGGGATGAGGAGAATGTCAACATTAGCCCAGCTTTCTGATGGTTACACAGGCTGTAAAATTTCATTTTTTTGCCATTGTATCCTAAGTGAAAAGCATTCCAAGTCATGCCGCGCCCCCCTAAATCCTATTAAGAAAAACTAGACCTCGTAAAGCTATTTTCCAGTGTGTCGAATTCAACTGTTTGACAGTTTTCCATTAACTCCCGACTGAGCACAGGCAACCAGGTCACTGAACACCAGGAGAGCAGGGCTGCTTGCCCAGGTGCCTTGCCTGGGTTCGATGTACATCTGGGAGCTCCCCTCTCCAGGCTCAGCAGGGTCTGTCTATCCCTCCCTCTGTCTCTCAGCAGCAGGCAGGGCTGAGCAGCAGACCTGGAGGAGAACAAACTCCCCCCAGCAGTGCTGCTGCAGGGGTTAAAGCTGCAGCACATCGGTGAGGCCACCACTGCCACTGTCACCTGCGGGACACCAGGAGGGACTGGCTCACCTGCGGCAGCGACACAGACCCTGCCCGGAGCCCTCCAGCATCACCCTGGCTGCCTGTGTTAGCCAGAATTCAGGAAATACTTCCCCGAACCCAGCCCTGTGATCTCTAAAACAAGCTTTTGTTTATGCCGCCGCTGGGGAAATATACCTGTGAATCTATCTGAAATATACAGAAAATAACCTGAGTCCCCAGTCTACCTTGTATTTTCCTTGAAGCTCTGAGGCTCCTCTCCCTCTGCAGAGCAAACACGGCGTTTGCAGGAATAAAGCTGCACTTATGTAAGTTTCTGAGGATGCCAAGTTGAAAGTCTGACAGAAGAAAAACTTCTGGTAAAAACCCCTATTTTTTGTCTTTTCAAGAGATCTAATCTATCTTCTGTGCATTCCTGACCTTCAGAAAGCATTTTCATCTCACACGTTAAGTATAACAATCCTCTTAACAGGGAACATTTTGTTAGAGCTTTGGATTGGGTTACGTAAATTATTTGTAGTTCTGACAGCAGGTTTCTCTTCCGTCCACGAGGACAGTTGTTAAGAGCTTGCTACGAGGTTCATTTGCAATCACTGCAGATAATCATCTGAAGGGACTGTTTGAAAGGAGATTTTATCTGGGGCATATGCTACAAGTTTGTCAAGGCTTTTTATAAAAGCAGCATTTTTGCCAAATAATTTGCAGTGCAGTAACATGCATGAGAATTAAGACACCCCTGACGGGGCTGGTAAACTGAGTGAACAAAAGCATTTCTAACTTCAACAAACTTTAGGTGGTACAGAACACAAAGGGGAAAAAATCCCAGCAATGTGTAAAACCATGGATTGAGACATATATAGGTGGTACTGAGCACGTCTCAATCCATGGTTTTACTTTTGTTGACTGCAGTAGGAATTGCAAACAGTCAGGATGAGGCTTCTTGTTCATACTAAGTACTTTTTCAGAAAAAAACCCAGTGGAATAAGTATTCAGAAGTTACAGCACTACTTTTAGTATTGTATCAGAGCAGCCAGTGACTTAGGAGCACAGTTTGTAGTACTCTCTTTTCATTCTTTCTTTTCCCCAGCCCCTGGCAGGCACAGGCTTAGGCACTGGTTTTGAATGGGAAGAGTTCTCTGGCAGCAGAGCCCTCCTGCCTCCCTTTCTCTTAAGGCTGATTGGGGAAAAAAAGTTTCTATTGATTTCGTCATGGGTGGGAAAAGAAAGGCATCATTTATAAATTTGGATTGGTATTTAGCTTTCCTATTATATTTATGAGCTCTTAACGCACCCCCTCCCCAATAAAGCAATGAAACAGTATTTTATTAAAATTGAAAGTATTTTGTATGGCTTTAAGGACAATGGCTTACTAAAGCAAAATTTTAAAAAGAAAACTTTCAAATGAAAATATGGACATTTAATTTTTAAGTCTTTGCAAGAGCATTTCAGATTTTTTCTCCCTAAGCAACAAGAGGAAATAGTTTCATCCCATGCTAAATACAAGCCAATCCAGTAAACCTGATTTCTACAATCCTGCTGGCATTACATGCTCCAACAAACAAACAAACAACAACAAACCCTTCTGCAACATCAGACTACTCCAAGGAGTGACATTTTCAAGGAGAAGAAAACCTGTGGGTCTGTACCCCACACACACACACACACACATGCACAAACAGAAGAACCATGCAAAAGGTGCTCAGCAGAGAGGACCTTTACCCACAAAACTTAACATCTACTAACATTTCCAAATCTGCCCAGGAATGCTTTACCTTGCTATTTCCAGTTGTATTGATTGAGCTAACTGGTGGTGTTTTATCTTTCCCTCCCCTTCTTTATTCAATGCCAAATACTTATTTTCAGCAGTCTATACATAATTGTCTCATGGTTTTATTAGCAGTCTTTCTTAAAATCCTTTATCTACAGAGAATGCAATGCATTAGGACTTCTAGGGACCACGTTAGTACTTCTAGGGACAATGTTAGCTATTCCTATGAATTATCTAGAGATACTAGCTGATTAATATGAAATTATTTTATTTCTATAAAAGACAATCTATTATTATTTTGGCAATTCTCAAAGAGAAAGAGATATTTCTAAGTGTTAGTTAGAAAGATTCATCTTTACACTTCTTTCTCTCTAAACAAACAGATCTCATGGGAGAACACACAGAGATTTAACTTACCATTACTGCAGCTATCTTTTGAATTCCTCAGTATCATTAATATTTAAGCAGAAAGAACAGAACAAGCAATTATCCTAATGATACCACACCAGAACTAACAGTAATTTTTAAAAAGTCATCCAGAAGAAGTGAGAAGGTCAACCAGAAAACACGAGTCAGGAATAGCTGTGCTCTGATGAGGAGGGGAAGGTTAGGTTGCTGTGATATGAGTAGTGCACAGCTGTTACTCTAGTAATAATTCATCATATTAATATTTAAATGAGAGGAGGAGGAGGAGGGCACGAGATTGTGTGTGACTCAATGGTCCCTCCCTGTCCTCAAGCAGAAAAATAGGCCACCAATACAGAAAGAGCATTAGGAGCTGCAGAGTGGGAAGGTTTGTTTTCATTACCTCGTGAATAAAAGTGGGTAAACTGGTCCCTGAAGAAGTCTAGAAATTATCCTGCTTTTACTACAGCAAATTCTGTTTCTAGTCTCAGAAGCAGCCACTGCCTAATGAACAAATTGATCCAGCAACCAGTGCTCTAGGTCTGCACGTGGTGTTCCTTGGATTTCAGTGTATTTCCAGCAAGCCTCTACACTTCCTCCAAAGACTGCCTGCAGGAGTCTTGCCTGGCAGTCCCTCACAGAGAATTGCTGAATTGCTGCTGTACTTGGCCAGTTATCTAAAGACACATTTATAATAAATTAGCCCCCTTTCTTTCTGGGGGCTAAATACCTCCAGGCTTGCTGCATTGCCTGGGCTCACTGGGACCTCTGGGTGGGCAGGTCAGGGGACCTGAGGAGGAGCAGGAGTGTCTGGAGGTGTTGTGTGGAGCAGAGCCTCAGCCCCAGGGAGCCTGGGGGAGCTGCTGGAGGCAGAGCAGCAACACCCAGCAACAGCAGGCTGGGCTGGAGATGGAGGGCTGGAGGAAAGGGCTGCTGCAGGCATAAACCAGACACATGTGGGTGGCATCCCTGGCAGGAGAGGCAGCCTGACTCTGCTTGGTTGCATATAGGGTTGCACAACTTTATCCAACAATTCAATATAAACACACCTCTTACAAAGCTGGGTTTGGGGAGGTCGGGGTTTTCTTTTGAATTCTGTACTTTTGAATACTGTAACACTCAGCAGAAATGTGACTGTGATAGCCCTGGCTGAACATCACCTTGTTGGCTGTGTAATTCTAAAAAGGTAATTAGCAACCATTTAACCAGAAACAGGCATGGACTCCAGAAATGGCCATGAGGCTAAATAACAAATAGTTTGTGACAGGACAAATCCACAGAAAAGCATTTGGTTTAGTCCTTGGCATGAAAATGCAAGGTACACAAAGTACAACATTAGGAGATGCCAAACTCATGCTTAACATCAGTTCTCAGCACACCAAGGTAAATTCTTCATCAGAAATTTTCTATTTCTTATCTTTTTTTCCTGTTCAAGCAAAGATATTCCTCCCTCCTTTCATTTTGTTAGCCTAGTCCTTCATGAACCAGTTTGCAAACAACCTGAGTTAGCAACCTGAGTTATTATTTTTAGCTGACTGTTACGAAGGTTTTATTTACTGTGTCCTGTACAAAATGATCTGTTATTAATACACTGCAGAAAACACCACTCATCAGACCTTTTCCATGTCCATTGTCAGCATCCCAGCAAAGTAACATTTAAAACTGGTCCTCATGACTTTCTGCAAAGGTTTTCATGTAAAGCTGAATCAGGCCCCTGGGCACGTTGGGGGAATGGAGAATGTTGATCTGGGCTGCTTTCAAAGAGTAGATGACAAGGGTCTGCAGGAAGATACCTCTTCTCTGGTTTAGTAATTACACTAACACATTAGTTTGCAGGGATTAGGTTTTTCCTCCCTGGATTTTGGGAGTGCTGGAGGAAGAGACCACCCACACTGGCTTTAATCTCTGGCAGAGCCCTCCCTCCATCTCCACCACTGCTCCTGCCTCATGGGTAGGACAGATTCATGAGGCTGGAATTGACCACCTAATGCTGATGTATCAGTTTAAATCAGAAGAAAAACTGTGGGCAAAGGCTAAAAAGTCTTTGCAAGCACTGAATAGCTAATTGAAGGCAAATGTCTCATGGAAGATAAACATTTTCAGGTACAGATTGGACCAGTTGACAGATTTCATAGCTTCCATAAAACACCAGATTGTAACAGCTTTTACAACTGTCTTTATAGGCAGCCATCAGCTTCCATCTGGGCTTGGTGGCTACCAGAGCAGTGTGCAATGTTTGAGGGGGTGCAGAAGCCCAGGTTCAGATTTGCTCTTCCTTCAGTGACAGAAGTTGCCAGTTTAATCCAAATCCATGGTCTTGATTCTGAAGAAGCTACAGCCTCTGTTGATGAGTACATTTGAGGTTAAGGTTTTTTTCAGGCTTTGTCTAATGCCTGCTCAAATGCCACACCATTCCAGCCTATGCTCTTAGTTAAAAAGGAAAAAAAAAAAACCAAAACAAAGGCAAAGGCAAATTCGTGCTTGCCCTGGGAACAGAGGGGCCAGTGTGAAGAGCCCCGCTGACACCACAATCCCCAAACCCTCATCATATGCAAATTCTAATTGAATTAGCATGTGTTAAAGGTGCAAGCACCAGATGCAAATGGCTGGGTACGGCCTTGGCATGGTCAAACACAGCCTACATCTGTGCCAAATTTTTCCTTAGCCAAGCCTCCATGGTTTGGTCTTCTTCGTTGAAACTGGGCAGTTGAGCTTTCCCAAGGCCACACAAGGGGACAAAGTCCCCTCTGGCTCAGCCAAGGCCACGTGGTCCACTTGAGATATTGACAAATGCTCTCGGAAGTGCTGTGTCTAATTTAGATTCCAAGTAACAGCAGCAAGGCTTACATAGTTATTTAACAGTCAAAAGAGAGGGGTAGGCTTTTTACAGTCTAAACTTTATGAAGTGATAAAGATCTATTAATCATCTAACATGCAGTTTATCTACAGACAAATAGGATTAAAAATAGAGCAGGTAGTTTCGACTCTTTTTTTTTTCCTTAATTGGCATGAGAACAGCAAGCTGGCAGATGAGGAAAAAGAAGCTTGCTGAGGATGCCTAGCACAAGGCTATGGCTGAGCTGCACCCAGAGCTCTCTCAATTATTTTCTCTCCCTGGTGAGAGGCCAGATCTTAGGTACCCTTGAGTGGCCCTTTTCTGTAATGAGGATCTCAGTATTTGGCCTATTCATATTTTTCATTTAATTTCTCTGCCCTTGTTCCAGGAAATCACGAGGCTTGTCTTGGCATTTTACCACAGGAATCAATGCAAAGATTTCTTCCTTTTAAGTGCTTGGCTCTGCCTCAGAGTTTTTTAATCTTTCCTTTCCTAAATGTAACTGATTGACAGGAGTGTGCATCCCTGGGTCAGTTTTCAACTCATGTCCCTAACAGCTTAACTCAAAAGAAATACAGCTTCACAAAGAATTTTCCTTGGGACAGTCTGGAAACCCTTCTTGTCAATAAATAATTTCTACCAAGTGAAACACTGACAGAGCTATGCTGCTCAGCTAAGTATACTGTGAAACATTAACCTCCTTCCCTGTCCCATGGTGGCAGAGACTGTGTTTTGCTGCTTTGTGACCCGTGACTGACCTCAACATGAACTCCCATATTTTCAGCACACCTCCTTGGGTTTTGGGATTGACTTGGCACCTGTATTTAAAGAAGCAGACAGAAAACAGCAATTTTCATTTCTTCATTGTCTCCTTTGAGCATTATACAGTGAGAGTGGGGCAGATGGTACCAGGACCACTGTTCCTCATCCAGGACACAAATTTGTTCCTGTTGCTGCTAGACAGGAACTGTGACACTGGAGATGCCAGGGCTCTCATTCCATGGAGCTCCAGGGCCTTGTGATAAACTCCTGAGGGTGTCAGAGGGTAAGAAGCTCTGGGAGACCCCTCCACATTCCAACAACCCTACTAAGAGAAGGTGTGCTCAGAAGGACACAAATTTGTTCCCGTTGCTGCTGGGCAGGAACTGTGACACTGGAGATGCCAGGGCTGTCATTCCATGGAGCTCCAGGGCCTTGTGATAAATTCCTGAGGGGTCAGAGGGTGACAAGCTCTGGGAGACCCCTCCACACTCCAACAACCCCACCAAGAGAGTGTGTGCTCAGAAGAAGATCATGAGTGATGCCAGAGCAGCACATGAACAGGAGCCACCTCACCAGTCTCCTGATTGACACTTGTGCCTCTGGCTCTTCCCTCTCCACTCCTCCCAACCTCACCCCTGCACTGAGTAAGTTTCTCTACGCCCACACTTCACACCCACAGTTCTCTCTCTTCACCTGTCATATTCTGCACCCTGGCTGTGCTGCCAAGCCCACGACACCCTCTGCACTGCTGTTAGCAGGCCCAGAAAGGGAAGCCTTGTTCAGGCATCTGCTTTTGGGGTGCCAGCCAAGCAGAACACCAGTCCTCCCTTCCAGCCGTGTCTCCAGAGGACCTTTTCTCACAATGGCATTGCCCTGCACAGGGATCCATCTCAGGAGGGCTGCATGACTTTGCCAAGCCTGCGCCAGCAGCCCAGAGCTATTCTATAATTAGGATCCTTCACTCAAACAAGACAAGTTGTTAAGAGACATGCACAGAAGAGTGGAAAGACTTTTTTGTGGAAAGGCTGGGTAATGTCCTCACAAGGAACACTGATCCGAAAAGGAAAGGATTTTTCTTTTAATTAAAAGCCAAACCAGACCAAACCCTGCTTTTCCCTCAGTGTCAGCAGAGCACCCAGCCTCCTGCAGAAAGGCTAATACAGCCCTGCTACCAGCCCAGACCTGACAGTGCTGCCCTGAGAGACAGAAAAAAGCCAAACCAAACAAACAAAAAAAGTCCACTCTTACTCAGAAGTCACTCCTGCAAGCTGTACACAGCAGGCACAGCAGAGCCAGGACAGCTGAGGAGAGGTTGGGGCAATGGGTGGAACAAGCTCACACAGCACAGGGCCTGCAGCAGGGCTGGCCGAGTCGGGCACGGGCAGTTCCCTCTCTCTGCCCTGTGCCCGAGCTTCTCTTTGGAGCTTGTGCTCCCAGGGGGCCCCAGGCAGATCCGAGGGACTCAGGGAACAAAGTACATGCCATGTTGTGGCCAGGCTTTGCCAGGCAAAAGGTAACAAAGGGCACAAAGCTGCCCCACGCTTCAGGACATCAGACTCAGGCTTGGGCTGCCCATGTGCACGCTTGGTAAGAGGTGTGCAATACCAACCTGCACGGCTCAGCAGGAGGAAACCAAAGGAAAAAGCCACATGGCACTCAGCTGTCTGCATGTCTAATTAGCACTTGTACTGATGAGAGCTGCTCCTGCCAGGCCAGGTACCTGTGCCTGCCACCGAGGCTGGTCACACTGGAGATTTGTCACCAGGGCCTTGGTGCTGCCACCCAGCACGTGCTGGCCTTGTGCTGGCTCAGCATGAAGGAGTTGTCAGTGGAGCTGTCTCTGGGATACTCTCTTGTCTGGCATCTCCCTCCAGAGCTTGTGGTCGAACTCTTGTTATTTTGATTTCAGCACTAGCAGATCTCATAATTCAACAGAGATGCTCAAGCAGGATTGAGAAACCCAGAACTCTGCTCTACCTGCTCTACCTGCTCAGCCTCCCTTACAGCCCTTCCCTTGGCCAAGCTAAAGTAATTTCAGCAGCCTGGATGGCAGAACATTTAGCCTTTAGGACACAGCTGGGAGGAGGCTGTAACAGCAGCATGGACACAGCCATCCTTACTCGGTCCTACAAATTCATAGAATTGTAGAATCACTGAATGGTTTGGGTTGGAAGGGACCTTAAAGATCATCTAGTTCCAACTCCCTGCCATGGGCAGGGACAGCTTCCACTAGACCAGGTTACTCAACAGAACAGACAACCTGACCTTGAACACTTCCAGAGATGTGGAATCCACACCTTCTCTGGGCAACCTGTTCCAGTGTGTCACCATCTTCATAGGGAAGAATTTATTGCTCATATCTAATCTAAATCTACCCTCTTTCAGTTTAAAGCCATTCTCCCTTGTCCCATCACTACATGACCTTTTCAAAAGTCCTTCTCCAGCCTTGTTGTAGCCCCCTTAGGCAGTGCCTGCTGTATGTGCCCAACCATGAGGGACAAATTCATAAGGAGAGATTCACCCTGCTGCCTACTGACCTGACCCAAGAGGTTTGGATGGGTATATTCAGAGACTAGAAGCATGACATTCACAACAAATAAACCACACCAAACATGGAAATATTTCTGCCACATCCTCACTGTAGCTGGCTCAGTCTTGACCCTGTGAATGAACAAAGCCTAATGCTGGCAAAGGTAGAAAAACCTCTGTCAGGAGCTCAAACTAATGGAATAACTACGTGGAATAAACAGAAGTGTAGGGAAAGTGAATGGGGAAAGAGGAAAGGGAAAGAAGGAAGAAAGAAAATTCAACAGAGGTTGTATTGTGCATGAGGATCAGGCAGCTTAAAGTGCCATAAAATCCTTTATACAAATATTCTTGCAGTAAAATGGAATAGCAGCTCTTCTCAGGGAAACTGCAGCTACCCTCAGTGATTGTAGCAACAGCCTGAATGATGCCATATTTTTTCCTTTTTGAATCAACTGCTCTCACTAGTGGTATGTACCTGTATCCTTACAAAGTACTTCAGATCAGCATATCAAGTTCAAGTGGAAACTGTTTAATACATTAACACACTCAGGCTGGATAGGGCTTTGTTCCATAATTATTTCTCGTGGTGAGATAACAGACAGAACTGCATGAGTCACTAACTGCCCATCAAAGCACACATAGGTTTATTCATGACTCTCCTTACCCCTGGGAACAGATAAACAGTTTAGATATCCCTCAATTAAATCTCTCCAGGACCACCTAGTCACAGATTTGTTTTTGGTTTCCTACTTTTAAAAGCTTTTGTCCCTGTCTACTGAGTTCACTGCAGGCAAAGTTGGTGCAGTATTACTCTTTTTTATTTCAATCCCTGCTTTTGCCAGAAGGTTAGTCAGCCTCTTGAGTCCTACCCCACTTGCTCAGACAAAATCTCACTGATTGCAAATATGAATGGGGCTCATTTCCTCATTTTGTCCCATGGGACAAGAAGCATGCTTTATAATGCTCCAGGTTACATATGGCTCAGATATACTGCCAGGGGCTTCCAGCCTGTTCCAGGGCAGATTTCCTGTATCCCAGACAGCTTCCCATTTAAACAGGCACAGACTTCCTTCCCACCATGCAGGTGGGACCATAAGTACCCATGACCCTTCATTATCAAGCCCATATCTTCTGAGCAGGTCACAGGGGCATAGTGGGAGCAAAGAGGTAGTGTTTAAGCCACCACACAGTTATTCTTTCATCAGAGCAGCAATGAAACCAGCGCTGAACAGATCCAAAGAGGAAATTCTGCCATAATAAGCTTAGATCAGAGTGCAAAGTAGGTGGAAACATGCCAGTTAATGACTTCCAGCTCCTGCATGGAGAGCACAGTGGAGGAGGACAAATGGAGCAGTGTCTGTCCTTAGCTTGAGAAGTCACAGAGCTCCTTTCTTTTAGATGCTCCATTTGTGTATTTGGAGTGGGGGTGGCTTTAGGGAGGAATGCACACAATGACACATAGAAACATGCCACACATTTGGATCTCAAATCAGACAGGCTTCCACAACATTCTGCAGTATTAATAGTTGGATTTTTGTGTAACTCATTACAAGACAGAGCAATTTTACAAATTGAGATATCACATTGAGTCCTAAGAGCAGTGCTTCTCCCTTGGGGCTGGGAAGGCAGGAAAGAGAGGAAGGTCTGGAAGTCTCCACTTGCACTTGGGCCCCTTTTTTCCTTACTCATAAATTTAAAACCAGGCACTTCCAAGATATATTGAACTTGTTATAGAATAAAGGGCACAGCCACAACCTTATCTTTCACAGGACAGGGAAAAATCCTCCAGCATGCAGCCAAGGGATCCAGCTAGGACTACAGGACAAGGGAAGGGAAAGAAAACAACTACACAACTATATTGTGACCTGCCACTGAAATAAGGATTGAGCTCCATGATACACAGCCCTCTCAAAATCTGGGCTTCATGAAAGTCCAGGCTTTACCCACACAGCAGGACCAGTAACTGCCTGGGAACCTGCAACAGGCCCAGGCCAAAGAGAAGCAGGTCAAGAGTCTCTGAGGCTCAACCACTTTATTCAATGCACAACCAAAAGGGCCAGAAAGTCTGCAGGGCTGTACAGACAAGGAGCAGGACTGCCTCAGGCCCTGCTACCCCTCTGCATCATCATCCCACTGTTGATGGTTGGCTGTTCCGGTGTTTCTCAGATGTCTGCCTTTACTGGTCACAGCTCTCTCAGTCAGAGGGAAGTTTGGGACTAAAATTCCAGACTCCCACCCTTTTTTCCACTAAAACACCCAACCATGCCATTCCCCTGGTCTTCAGCAGGCCCTCAGACTTGATTTCCCACAGAGAGAGATCACCTTCACTCTGTCCTGCCTCTCTCCCACCCTTCCAGAGGCTGAGAAGCAGGTCCCATCTCTTCTATCCCCTCATCCTGAGAAAGCTGATGGCCAAGGCATTCCCAGACAGCCAAGCAGTGTGTGCTGCAGTCTCACTGCCACGTTCAGCAGACAAAGTTGGGGTACCCTTGCTGGGAGAATGACCCAGTCAGTCACCAGCTAATGGTCCCTCAGATAAAACCTCCTGAGAGGGAGAAGGGTGAGAAGCAGAAAGACTCACACTGACTCCACTGCTGCTGAGAGACACCTTCACACTTCAGCACCCTGAGAACTGAAAAAAGGGTGTCCTGGGGCTGAACAAATCTGAAACATTAACTTTCAGAAGTATGGGCAAACACTTGTGCCTGGCTCTTTTGCAGCATGTGAACCTCACTTTGAGTGCAGGTTTCCACCCAAAACTCAAAGCAAAACTGCTGGAGCCACTGACTTTTACAGAAACTCTGCTCAAAATAACTACCTTAGCTCAGGTTTACTAAAGATTCAAATGTCTCCTGTAGGCAGGGTACAGGGTTTCAGGCTGGTGAGGAGAACAGCAGCTGGGAGTTCCAGGGGAAGGACTAAGGCAGAGAGGGAACAGCAAAGCCAGGAGCCCAGCAGCCCAGCAGCTCTGCACACCTACCCCTTGAACCACCACACCTGTCCCTGAGCTGTCAGCATTTCTGAACTCAGTCCCTGTGCATGACAACGAGGTTCTTTGCCTTAATTACCACATCTGTTTGCTGCCCATTGGGAATAAGGACTATAAACTTTTCCAACACTTGCCCAGGTGCTTTTTGAGCTTTCTGCTCCCCCTGCTTTGTGGACACCCCACCCATGTTCCAAGCCATGACCTTGTGCCTTCCCTCTCTGTTGTATTCCAAGCTGGAAGCCTACTCCACTGACTCATTTTAGCAGCCTGTTCTCCTTATCTGTTGTAAACTCAGCAATGTGAAGAACACATTGTGTAGGACACAACAGCACTTGGATGGGACACCTGATGTCAGGAATAGCTTCCCTGGCTCCTTCAGCAGGACTGCAGCTTGACAAACCTTGCTGGACAAACACCACTGCAAGCCTTGGAGAATGTGGGAACAACTCTTCCCTTCTGTGAGTTGGATCTGTTGCTCTTCAGCCTGGATAAAAGGCTGTTCAGCACTTAGTGCAGCCAGGACTGCCAGAAGCTGCTCTTTCTTCACTTTATTTTTTTTTTTTCCCTCATAAGCCACAGACAGAAGAAAACCACAGAGGGAAGAAAAGCCTTTAATCAGCATTGAAGATTTGGCTACTATACTTCAGTTCTCTCTTTTTTTTTTCAAACAGGCAGATCTATAGCAGAGATAAGCATATGCCTAAGCAGTTTGCTGAATCAGAATCAAAAGAGTACTCAGATTCTCCACTCAAAAGTTGCTTTGATACCTCAGTTATGCAATTCACTTAAACAGTACATGTAAATGAAATATATGCTTTTTTTCCTCCCATGCTTTTGATGCTGATATTTCTGTAGGAAAAACTGCATATCCCATCTCTAATAGAATTCACTCTTCTTTGGCAAGCCTGGCACTGCTGGGTAGTACAAACAGGGGGTCACCTTGTCCCAAGTGACACTGACAGCAGTGGGCTTTGGTCCCCAGGAGTCAGACTGCTAAAGGTAGTCTGGCAAATAACTGCTATTCAAAATACTCTTAAATCCCTGCTCTGAAGACACAAAAAAAAAAAAAAACCCTAAAAAAGAGCAATAATGTAACAGCCCTGTCTCTAACACAGGATTTTCTCAATGCAGTAAAAATGACAAACTTTCCTACTAAAGTATTTTTGCTGGCAGAGCAACTCCCAGTTCAGTAAGTTAAATAACCTAAACAGGAAAAAGATCACCTTGATTTAATTATCCACCCACAATGGTATTTTAATGATACAGAAATGGCATGATTTTTTTTTCTTTAACAAGCATTTCATTATCATAAGCTTGTAATGTAGGCCTGGACTTAAAGACCTGGGGGACAAATTTAAGCCATAAGTCACTTTATGCTGGTAAAATCTGTAAGCATTATCCTTTGCAGATACAGAAGCCAGTGCACTCTGCTACACAAAGCAAAGGCACTTGCTTTGGTGTTTTTTAGAGAGGAGATTTTTCATTTAATTTCAGTTTTCCCCCTTACAATAGAGTACAGCCCTAAAGAGTTTTGCAGACGGCTTTTCAAAATAAACACACAACGTCAGGCTGCTGTGGGGAGGAGGGAAGAGGACAGGCTCTGCTCCCTGGGGGCAGGATATGAGTGCTGGGGGAGCAGGAAGCCTCACAGCAGGGATGGCAGGTCCCTGGAGCACCCGAGCCAGGTCTGGCTGCTCCCAGCCCCAGGCCAGCTCCATCGGTGTCCCATCAGACCAACAGCCTCAGAGCCAGGCTTTGTGGTGGGGCATTTCTGAAAAGGTTTTATTAAGGAATAAATCCCAGCTGAAACCAACCCCAAGCAAACCAAAGCAAGGCTGGGATTTGAAGTTGCTTCCACATGGCTTTATGTTTTCAAAATCATCACAGGATTGATAGTACTGTAGGATCTGACCCCTGCAGTTACAGACGTGCTGCAGTGGTCTGTAATCCAACAGGGTGGTGTATATCTGTTTTATATATATATCTATATGTATATATGAACAGAAAGTCCACATTAATTTCTATAGTTAATGACCAAGAGGTTAGTGAAGGGCAGCAAAAACAGCCTCCATTCAGATAAATGCTTGTGTGAGTCTCAGCAGTGATCAAGTGGGAAGTTTGCAAACCAGGCCTGGGAGAGCAATTAGAAGAGGTTGACCTCAGAACATCCTTCCTTGCATTTTCTCCTTGAAGGGCAGCTGGTTGTGTGCAATCAGGTTGGGGCAGTTAAAAATATTATCATTCCACTGGCTGAGAAGTCCCACCCTGGTCAGTTTAAACCCCCTGCAGCAGCAGGTGACTGGAGGTGTCCTCTCTGTGCCCTGGGAACACAAACAGCTCCAGTTTCTGTGTCCTTGCTGAGGGAGCCAGCCCTGCCCCAGCACCATTCCTGTCTGCCTGCAGCACAGGCTCCTCCAGGGACCTTGGTAGCCTAAGATACAGGACTTCCAAAACTAGACAGGGCACAGGTTGGCTTACTGCTCTGGCAGCAGGGAATCTGGCAGCAGTGCCAAAGCTGTGCTCAGAGAGGTGGATTTTGGGGTGCTGGGGTGGCTGAAGAGCAGTCACCATTCCCAGTCACAGCCCAGTGTAGCAGTTTGGGTCTGTTTGTGGGGAAGGCATCCCCTGCACGGGGCAGAGCCCTTCCCAGAGCAGTGGCAGCAGCCTGAGGGTCCTGCTGGGGGTGGGGATGTCTCTGTGTCACACAGACTGCCACAGCTGTAGCAGAGCAGTGAGCACCTCACTGCTGCTCACTCAGCCCCAAAATAAGCAAATATCATCCTGCCCTGCTCTTGCTTGTTTTGCTCCAGCCTCCTGCTCTTCCCCCTTGTTCTGACAAGGAACAGCCAGGGCAAAGAGAGGGAAAACATGTTTTCTTCTGAACAACAGAGGGTTCTGCAATACACTGATCTGTGAGGCAGCAAATACCAGGAAAGGCCAGAACAGTGTGAAACCCCTTTGGCCTCCTGAAGCCGACAAGAACTTTACCTCTGACTCTATTGGTGCTGTATGGGGAAAGCCCACACACTGTTTATGCAATAGTGGATACTTTATGTCCAAGCAAGAGGTTTAATAAATGCTGATCATGCCAGCCATAGCAAAGATACCATATTTCTTCTGTCTAATCAACACAAACCTCCACCCATTCTTGAACTGTTAAATTCTATCAGAATAAACACCTGTTTGGAGTCTACACTTAGTTTAGAAACAGGGAGGAAGGCATTTCCCTTGACATTTCCTCTACATAACCTTAACATAACATAATAAACAATTCAGTTATGCTGCTATTGTTACTAAATCTGGCATCAAGGTGCTGCTTTTCTAAGAGGGAGAAATCAAGGCATAACTTTTCAAGATATGTTATTGCTCCACAGCTTTCCTATGAAAACACCAAGCCCTTTCCTACCCAGAAAGGCTGAGTTCCTTCAGAGAAAGGCACATGTTTCAGCTCGTTTCCACAGAAATATTAATGGAAATAGAAATAGGAATGGAAATAGAAATAGTAATAGAAATAGAAATAGAAATATTAGTAGCAAGGCCAAGTGTGTAAGAATGGCTCCAGGCTGCAAAATGCTGAGTAATCCTGAGCTGCTCTGGGTAGGGGCTAAGGACACACAGTTCTGGACAGAAAGGCCTTAGCATTCTGCAGAATCAAGCTGCTACTACTGAATTCCTCTCTTTTGCAATCTGTCAGAGAACATCTGTGCCAAAGTGGAAAAAATCCCGGAAAGTTATTGAAACATCCTTACTATTAAAGACATCATGTTTCCACTGCAAATGGATGAAACTCCCAGTGGGATTTCTGGTGTCTGTTAAGGTCAGTGTTTGTGGCATTACAAAATATCAGGCGTTCTGTGATGCTGTACTCACAGAATTTGGGAACATTTTTAAGTAAGACTGGAAAAAAAAAATTGCCACTTGCTTGCTGTGCTTTACACCAGTGCCTGTAAGCACACATAACACTGGTGTTCTGTCCTTTCTGCCAGTGCTCAGTGTGACTCAACCTCCTTCCCTCATGTACATCCCTTCTGACCTTGCCCCACTTGGCTCCAGTGATTGGGACTACTTAAAAAAATCTTCAGTTGGCAGCATTTGAAATCTCCAATGAAGGGACTGCAGTGACTGCCAGACTGTGCAGCACCCTGCTACCTTTGGCTGTAAGGGCAAAAAACCTATTCCTGTTGTTCAGACTGGCAATCACAAAAGTCAAGGTTTAGAGAGGGTCATCACAAAAAGCACTGTCATTTTCCTTCATCTCCACCAATGTCTCTGTCAGTGTGGGGGGAAAGATTGCAGACAGCAGAACCAGCTGTGCTGTCTCTCTCTCTCAACTGCATTGCTTAATGTTTTCCATAACCACTAGTGTATAATATCCCTCTTGGGAAACAAAATCTCTTCCATACAGAACTGAGGATGGCTTCAAACTGAAAAGGTTTTGCTTCTTTTTCATCCCTCCAGAAATGTGCTCTGGATAGACAGATGTTAATATCTCATTGTGGTGAGGAGAGATTAGACACTAAATGGCATTCCATGCAAGTGAGGACTCATTACTGCAAAGCTGTTGTTTCTTGCCCAGACAGTTATAACTGAAGCCTATAAAATTTCCATTGTTCAGACCTGGAATGTCTCACAGGCTATGCCTGGACAAGGTAAATCCCAAACACTCATTCACTGGACTGGTACACGGGTTGACAAACACGCACGGGATGGAAAAGTAACCCAAGACTGTGCCATTTGAGCAGGTTCTGTCCAGGGATCTCCAGTGGAGATTTTAATTCCATCTGTGGAAGTACAGACACTGAGGGGTGAAGTCACTTGCCTTGAGGCGTGCAACAATTTAATTGCAGAGCTGGAAATAAAAACTGAGGAATAAGAACATGCTGGACCATGCTAAAATCAGTAGATGCTATTGCTTCCAAGTTCTAATTAAAGAGCTGTCATTACACAAAAAGCATTTGTAGTTTGCAGTAAAACTGATAATGCTCAATAGTTTGAAATACTGGACAGATGGCATATGTTTTTTAAATCTCCCAAAGATGACAATACATTGTTGTTTTTTTTAAAATCTGCTTCAGCCTTTGTAGCTAACTGATCCCAGCTATGAGGTCTCTTTCTGCTCTAACAAATCCAGGGTCTTGCCAGTCCAAATTAAGTAATGCTTAAAATATACAGGCTACACTGCAATTTCCTACCTGAGACTGTGTGAGAGAAACAGCACTTCAGCACTCTCACAGAATAGATACAGCAACCAGTGGGAAAATAACAAGTCTGGGAGAGAACAGAAGTGGTTGATGTGCTGCAGCCATCATTAGCACAGCTGGCAATGTTTAAATGCATGAAAATATAAATGAACCAATTTGGTGTCTTGGGCATGCAAATGCACTCACAGACACACATGAATGCACACATTTCTCTGCAAAGGGAGCTCCTGCTTGCTGGTAACCCTGTGCCCAGCACCACTTCAGCAGGCCCTTGGCACTGGATCCAGCCCCAGTGCTCAGGGCTGGGTTGCCTTAGTGCTGGAGCAGCTGCTGGATGCTCATGCCCAGGTCTGTGAGGCAGGCAGGGGCTCAGCACTGAGGCTTCTCCTGAGAGCAGGGCCATGGGGCACCACGGGGCTGGTGACACCACGGGGCTGGTGACACCACAGGGCTGGTGACACCACGGGGCTCTGCCATGGCCAGGTGCTGACACGTGCCCAGGCAGAGTGTTGGGGATGGGGTGAAGGTGTGCCCAGGGTTACTCAATACCAGTGCCTCCAGCTAAGTGAGGAGCAGCAGGAACAGAGTTTCTGGAGCCTTGTCCAGCCCTGCTCCTTGGGGCAGGCAGCAGCTGAACTCATTGTGAAAGGAGAGAGGACAGGGAAGTGCACGTCTCCGTGTTTCCCACAAAAATGAAATACCTCAAAGATTTCCCTACAAAGCAACAGTTACTTGGATTTCTCACTGCTGGTCACATTTTGCTGTGAATCCCAGAGGTGTGGTGTGCAATCACTGCTGGGAACAGGGAGAAGCTTCACTTGGATCCACAGACCAGGTGAGTCTGTGTGGAGTGCATCAAGCCACAAGTGACAGAAAGCTGCTGTTCCCATAGCTTCCAATATGAGTTTTGCTAAGAAACAAAGAAGTGTCAGAATGAAGCCTTCAGCTGAGCTTATTTCCAGATCTTTTTCCTCCAGGTGTCCTGGGGTCCCAGGTATGACCTTCCTGTCACCAAAGCCTGCCAGGGCACCAGGGTCAGAGCCTGACAGTGACCCAGGGTGAGGACTGCTCTCTCCATGCTCTGGGGTTGGCTCCAAGGAGAGCCCAGGGAGGCTGATCAACCCCTTGGGGTTAGACAAGCCTGGAGCAGCTTTCAGGAGCATGCATCCTTGCCTTGCCCTGCCAGGGAAGATCCATGCCTGCTGCCAGGAGTAGGAATAGAGCATGTTCTCTGTCCTGTGCAGGGAAGTTGAGAGAGACCAGACCTTGCTGCTTCAGTTGCTATGCTGTGCTACAGAGGACCTGTAAGTATTTTGTTTATAATTCACTCTTTTTTGCCTTTTAACTCATGGCTGACATCCCACCTGTACTGGGAGCCTGCTGCCAGCAGCCAGCACAGCAGCCAGGCCCATTCCCAAGAGGAGGCACAAAAAGTTCCAGGTTTCTGTGGTGAGCTCTGGGGATCCCTGCCCAGCCTCTGGCAGCAGCTGGGTAAGGGTGAGCAGACCAGGCCTTCTCAGTGTGGAGAGGAGAACTGGGAATCCTCCTGCCACTTTTGCAAACTGAGTCATCTCCACAGGGGCATTGCTTATCTTAACAGTGTCAAAGTGAGGACAGAACATGTGGAGCAGCAGTGCCCCATTCTGTGACACTGGTGAGCAGGGCTGCCAAATTCCCCCTCTGCAGTCACAGTCTGAATCTGGCAATGTCTGTGCTGCAGAGAAGCCTGTCTTTGTCCTCTACATCTATTTATCACAGAATATTTTGAGATGGAAGGGACCCACAAGAGTCATCAAGTACAACTCCTGGTCCTGCACAGCACCATCCCCAAGAGTCACACCATGAGAGCATTGTCCAAATACTTCTGGAACTCTGTCAGACTTGGTGCTGTGACCACTGGGGAGCTGTTCCAGTGCTCAGCCACCCTGGGGGTGAAGAATCTTTTGCTAATGCTGAGCCTAAACGCCCCTGACACAGCTTGAGGCCATTCTCTCATGTCCTGTCCCTGTCACCAGAGAGCAGAGATCAGTGCCTGCTGTTCCTCTTCCCCTTATGAGGAGGCTGTACCTGCAGTGAGGTCTCCCCTCAGTCCCCTCCAAGCTGAACAGACCAAGTGCCCTCAGCCATTCCTCATATGGTTTCCCTTGAGGCCCTTCACCATTCTTGTTGCCCTCATTTGATCAAGAAGCAGCCTTTAGTGGTGACTCAGGTCCACATCAGCCCTACAGAGGTGCAGAACAGGCATGTAGGCACTGGGGCAGCAGTCAGGTCAGAACCAGCCAGCTCCACATCACTGAAAGAACACTTAATCACAGCACATTCCTTCTGCCTCCATTTTAATTGAGATTTTTTTTAATGGGTACTCCGGAGCCAAGAAAAGACATCTTTAGAAGGTTTTCTCTAAAAGCAAAGACTAATACTGGGCTAGAGGTTCAGGCAGTGTTTCAGCAGAGCTCTACCAATGTTTACCACGAAAAGAGAGAGAGAAAGAGGAAATGCCTTTAAACAACACAGCCAGAATTATCTGTAAGGTGCTCTGTGATCAAGGTGGTGTCCTAAGAAAAAGAGATCAGGTGCATCAAAGTCTTCAGGAGATATAAGGGAGAAAAAATTCCAACACCCCCACTCCTGAGGTGCAGCTGAGGTCTTTGGCAAAATATAGGCAATGAGAAGACTTGTGTAATTGCTCTTTAGAAGCCAAACCAGGGCAGGTTTCAGGAGCTACAAAAGAAAAGCCAGTTGTGCTGCAGTGCATGAGAAATGAGGCACAGGGTCATTGGCCTCTGGGGCAGCTGGCTCCTGTGACTTTGATCAGTTCACCGAGGCTGGAGACAGCCAGTTGGCAGGTCAGAGTATTCTCTGGAAAGCAGCAGGATTCTTGCCATGGCCCCTTGCAATGCCCATCCCATTAGTGCGTCAGTACGAGCCACAGAGTTCAGGGTTGTGCAAGTTTCTACTCCTGTCAGATCCAGCACAGAAACTACTCGAGCTGTGCTTGCTCAGGAAGCCTCTTTGAACTGCCAGTTCTAGGGATTTTGTTTGATTCAACTCTGGCATAAGCACGTGCATGGTGGGGTTGCAGTCACTGGATTTCTCACAGGCTCTTGTAGAGCCACCAGGAAGGTGGCACAAGGTGGAACTTCCATTACACACAAAGCAGCATTTTGCTTACCTGTGTATGGGCAAGTGGAGGCTGCCCACAGGGGAGTTCATGCTTGGCAAAGAGAATTATGAATTTGATTCTAGCAGCACTACAGAACCTGTTTGCCTAATCAGATGAAGGGGTCACCCAAGTTACCAGAGGATCCAGAAGGAGAAATTCTTGGCCTATACCAGGAAACCTTCAGGGTGTGTTGTGGAGATGTGTTTCATTCCTGACAGGATGAACACCAGGTACAGAGTTCAGGCTGGAATGCCATGTGCCCTGCCTGGGAGCACAGACAGATCCTGTCCCCTTGCTCCTGCCTTCCCAGCACAGGACCCTCGGGGCAGGGCAGGGCAGCAGGAACAACACCTTGCACACCTTCTGCACAGACAAAAGCAGAACATTACACAGGCTGCCCTCCAAGAAGGCACTCAAAAAAGAAAGGATTCTTTCCTCTGCCCACTCAGAAATGGAGGGATTAAGTGAGAAATCCTGACTCAAGGAAAATAAGCAGGACTTTGCCACTGATTTCAACAGGCCCAAGAGCCTGCTCTGCTGTTGAGTAAGGAGATAAGCTGCCAGCAGCAATAGTCTGGCCTCGGAAATCTGGAGGGGTTTGTTGGCTGGTTGCAGAAGCAGCAAATGCACAGCTCACCCACAGTGCAGATGTAATTTGCCTGCCTTCCACTTTCAGGAAAGCTGAAGGTTCTGTGTTGTTTATTGTGCAATAGGAAGACATTAATAATCATGCCTGATGATGTTTAAGAATGGAGATAAAATTCTCTATTATCATGAATTACCAGTTTGTCAAAGGGTACCCTGGCAGACATAAGCTTTACTGGGATGAGGTTTGCATTTCAATGAGCAATCTGCATGGAGAACTTTCAGCTCCTCTGCCATCAGATCCAGGCAGAAGCAGATCTGAGCTGAAGCATCCTTTCAAGATGCCCTGCAGTGCTTATAGAGGTCTGATTCCAACCAGGTCATGGTCAAGGCTGTCAAGGCTAAACATTAGAGACAACCTTTGCTGTAGAAGATGCTATGCTGCAGGGTGAGTAATCAGGGGTTTAGAATAACACACTGGAAAGCCCATATTTCCTGCTATTTATAAAATGCCACAGAAATACAAACTGGAAGCACTGGCCTAATGATTAAACCTCAGTGCTCCCTCAGACCCAAGGTGCTCAGATCTTTTCCTGAGGGGAACAGTAGAAGCACTCAATCCACCTGCCTTGAAAAGACTTTAGTGGCTTTGCTGGGAGTCAGATGCAATTGTGGCAGTATGAAACTTTGCACAGATCTGAACTTAAAACCAAGGCTCAGCATGACAAAGAGATTATCACCCCTTTGCACTTTGAAGTCTCTTTCTGCAAGCACAGGAGCTGGAGACATCCCTCATTTCCTCATCTCCCTTTACAAAAAAAATACACATTTCCCTGAAATACTGTGCATCAAAGAGTTGTGTCTTAGCCAAGCTACCAAGTAGCTTGAGAGTCACCATAGTCTCAAGAGCTGATAAAGCTGTGCATGTGGCTGAGGAAGCTCTGGGAGATGAAAGGCAAGCCACATCCCTGCTTTGGGCCTTATTTCTACAATCCACAAGACTCACACAAGGGACAGTGTGGCTGCATAAATTCTCATGGTCCCGAGGAGCTCCATGCAGGAGCCAGCTGACAGCAAAATCACATTCTCCATGTGTACAGCACCAACCCTCTGCTTTAAAACAGACCTGAGATGCCAGCAGCCACAGTGACAGAGTCACAAGACAAAACACTGGCTGCTCTGTGTTTGCTGGAGGAAGCAGCCACCAGCTTGTGTGGCTGTAGGTGCAGGGAGCATCTGCTATGTGCTGGGAGTGCCATCAGCTGGGGCACACACACACACACACACACACACACACACTCACCAGACACAGCCTCACACCATAAACACAAGCTGCTGCTCAAGTGTAACGCTTGGCTGGGCTCCCTGCCACCTATAAAGCACTGGAGTGGCTCAGAAACAAGTAGATTGCTGGGATAAAAGTAACCAGCCACTACTTTTTATCTCCATTTCTTGGGTAAAGGAAGTCTGTGTGTTGCACATGCTATGAAGACCAGATTCCCTGAAGCAGAAAGGCAGCAGTGCAGCCCTGGCTCCTCCTGCCTTATGCCAACCCTTCTTGTTGCAGTTTTGGCCCCTTTCTTGATGTGTGATCCCCCATGGGCCTGGGGGACAGACCCTGACTTCATACTTTAAGCCTGTTCTCTGGTCCTTTAGCCCTTTGTAGTTTAGGCTGGACAATCCTTATTTCAGTTATTCGATGCAGAATGTGGTGTGGGAGGAGGAGAGCTGCTGTTACATCTGCATGGGTTTGCCATTATTATTTCTGCTGCTCTTCTGTAGTGTGATCCACCACTTCCCTCAACTACTGTATACAAAGCCCAGATCCAGAATTTCAGCTGTTGCTGCACCTCTGCAGAACATGGTCAGAGAAGTGTTTGTCTGGGTCTCACTGGCTGCAGGGCTGTCTGAGGCTGTGTGACAGTGCCCTGGCACAGTCCCCTGCTGGGTGAGGTGAATTTACAGTTTCACTGCATCCAGGCAAAGCAAAGGCAGTTGGGAGCTCAGGAAGGCAAGTGCAAGGAGCACTCCCTGACTATATCCCCACTGATCTCTGTGTCTGTTTCTACATGGCAGGGGAAGAGGAGGTTGGAAAAGCATTTCTCTTTGTAAGCCACAGTGACCTGAAAGCGCCCCAGCGAGCTGAGCCCCAGCAGAGTGCCTGCACCAGACAAAGAGCAGCAATGACTGTGGCTGCACACAATGACTGCAGGCAGCAGAGCCTGCATGCATTTGACAGACAAAACCCTAATAGACCAAGCACGCAGCGTGGGTTGACACAGCTGCCACCCTCTCGCTGTCTCTCTGCTCTCCACAGAAGTGCACAGTCTGTGCTTTGCTGTGAGGGCAGAGGAGGTGTGCTGCTGGCTGGGTTGTACCTTCCCTCCTTCCCTCGCAGGGGCTTGGCCGTCCCAGAGCAAAGGGGTGAGGTTTAACCTGCCCCTCTCCACCTCCCCTCGCTGCCCTGGGGCAGTGGTTGCTCTCCCCAATCATCATTCCTGGTTCAACACCACTGGTGCACTGCCAGCCTCCACAGATGGCCACGGAGCAGGGCTTTCAATACAAGAAACAGTTGAAACAACAAAAACCCTGCCGAGGCTGATTCAGCTCGTGAGCCTGCATCCCATTAAACAAGTAATTTTTTCCAGTTGTTCAGCACAGGAACCACATGGTCGGGCAAGGCTTCCCAGGCAGTGGCTGAATCAGCTCTCCCAGCCAGGCTGCTGGCAGCCAACTTACTCCAGACTGGACCAAAGTTGCTGCTTCTACTGTAGGAATCAAGTCCTTGTGAAAACAAGTCCTTATGATGAGGACTTCCAGCCAACTGAATACTGAAATCACCCTGGCAGTCCAGTTCCAGCCCCAGCAGCCCTCTCCAGAGCACACTGCTGCCTTTCCATGCCCATGGAGACCTGCCCAGTGCCAAAAGGAGGGAGTTTCTTAACGTCCCTAGCTGGCAGGCTCCAAACATGGTCTGGAAAACAACAGAGGCAGCTGTGAGGCTCTGTGGGGTCCAAGGGGCAGCACAGCTCCTGAGAGGTGTGGAGGAGGCAGCCAGCTCCTGCACACCATCGTGCTCCAGAGCCAGGGCAGACACATTAACTCGCCTTTCCCCCTCTGTATCATGTCTTGGACTTTGATCACCTCAAAGACAACTTCACACAATTCTTGTCCTTTTGAGACATATTTAGTCATAGTACTAAAAAACTTTCAAGTGCTTGTAAAACCCACAGCTGGTGGAACAGCTCTCAAGCTGTTTTTCTCCTTGATGGCTGCTGAGCTTTCTGCTGTCCATGAAGTGATGCAGTCTCCAGCCAGGATGTGGTTTGTGCCATTCTGCATGTGTCACCCACAGAAGATGCTAGACAGAAACAGTCATCAGCTGGGAGATTTCAAGCAGGACTTTATAAGAAGAGAACATATTTTTTTAAGGGGGGTACATATCCCTAGGAATTCAAAGACCCTGAAGTAAATTAGGAATTAAATTCCCATCCAAAAGGATAGGGGGTAGGATCTATACGTAACTGCACCTTTCATGGGCTGGCTGCATTTGAAAACGTGTCCTCTAGTCATTTAGCTCAAGCCACAGTT
The DNA here is from genome assembly GCA_024734555.1 of Trochalopteron elliotii. NCBI lineage: Eukaryota > Metazoa > Chordata > Aves > Passeriformes > Leiothrichidae > Trochalopteron > Trochalopteron elliotii. Next base: position 812,621 of record JANPWX010000119.1, on the reverse strand, counting down.
GCTTTTAATTTATCTTGGGAGGCTTTGACTGGCAATTACTCCTGACGTACATACTGCTCTCTGCAGTGAGGCACACTGAATTGTGCATTTTAGTAACAATAGGATAAATATTAACTGGGTAACCATTTTGCAATTGTTAAGCAAAGTCTAGAGATAGGGGAGTTTGCTTAACGAAACTGCTCAGAGGAGTTTGCCATAGCCCTGGACATGCTTTTACTTAGAAGTCATTACCAGCTTGCTCTGGAATCACATGAAGATGATGACGGTACAATTACCAAACTGTTTGAGGATTTGACCTCTGAAGCAGACTGATGAATGGTTTTGGATGGAAAAGGAAGGCTCTTCTGCCCTGTGCAAACACCTACTTGCTGGAAACATGAGGAGTGGTGTAAGTGATAGTGCCAAATCTGATAGAGATCACAGAGCTGATCCAGAGACAGAGACACATGCAGGGTCCTTCCTCTGCTCTGACACAGTTTCAAACGTTAACCATGGAGCTCTGGATGACCCTTGGGTGTTGGGCCAGCTACTAACCTTTAGAGCAGCCCAAAATGTCCCTCTCACTTTCATGGGGCTCAGCCTCCATACCTACAGATTGCTGCTGCTTTTATTTTTCTGTTTTCTTTCACATTTGAGAGTTACCAAAAGCACCCATGTGACAAATGCACAGGCATTTCTGTACTGCTAACACAGTTCCCTGAAAGCACCAGCACTGGCCTGATGCTGCACTTCTGCTCGTGTGCTCAGGTGTTGTTGTCTTCCCTGGCAACTGTGCAATACCCATGCCAGAGCAAAAAATTAAACACTGTGTTTGGGTGCATTTTGTTTTTGCCAGGTTATGATGTTTTGAATGTGGATAGTATCACATTACAGAATAGTGTCTGATCTAGATAATCTGGAGCCAGAGCAGTGCCAATCTTGCAGTGATCCATGTCAACATGCTTATTCATGTCTGCTGGGTTAGGGAATGAGGCACTTTCCCTTCAGCCTGAGGCTGGACCAAGAATACCAAAGGGGTGCAGGCAGAAACTGCAGTTATAAATGAAGACATCACAAAACCAGCCCTGCATAAAACCAAGATCATGCTCCAGGCTTGAGCTGGCTGCTGCATTTAGAATTATGAATAAAGCAAGTACAAAATTTACCAATTTATCACTGGGAGATATTAGCCCTGCCACAAGCCATTATAGAAAGCTATTAAGTATTACAGTATGTGGAGGACCATGACACAGTTTAAAAAAAAAAACAAGCCAAAATACAGAAAACAAGTCATACACACCCAGGATTTTTTATTTTACCAGTTTTCTGGAACAGGACAGGAAGTTTTTAGCCCACATGAAAATTCACATTTTTAATTTTAGCTATGAACTACATAACATTTAAACACTGATATAAAAAGTGAATCATCTCAGATATTTTTCTTCCTTCAGACTAAGTATATATTTTGGAGAAGGGCCACTGGCTATCCAGTAAACAGTGTACTTCACTAAATGACCCATTTCCTCAGCTAGACCATTTAGAGGAGATATTCATTTGCTTCCTGTAAGTAACACTTGTGGAAGAATTTTCCACTGTGAAGCAGGTCAAGAGCCAGCCAACAGCCCTGAAGCTCTGGGTAAAAACCCACAGGGCAGAGCGAGTTAGAGAATGCTTACACTGAAGCAGCAGAAATGGGAAAGCTGGAATGGCAGAGCCTGCCCAGTGCTGGCTGGATATGTTTTCCTTCACAGGAGGCAGTAGGTGAGTACAAAGGTGTTGAGAGAATCCTGTTTTTTCCTAAATCTCAGAGAGAGCAGATAGCACCACTGTAGAGGCCCTGCTTTGAGGCCTGGCTCAGGAGCAGGCACTGTTTGCTGTTACACCAGGGCAGTCCTGTTCCTGCTGCAGTCTCCTCCCAGCAGCATCCCATGTCTGCTCACTCCCTGGAGCCTTCAATGGTCTTTGCACCCTTCAATTCCTGCAGGGGTAGGTTCACCTTAAAGAGAAAAACAACAAAAAGCCAACCTCAAATCCTTCCAGCTCTCAAGTGTTACAATACTAAGCAACAAGGACTCCCAGCACAGAGCAAAAGCCACAATCTTCACGAAACTCAAAGAACCACCAGTGTGGGTCAGGCTGGATCAGACCAGCAGCCAATGCACCCCAGCCCTGTTCCTGACACAGGCCAGTACAGGACAGCAAGGACAGAGCAGAAGAGGGTGAAATCAGGAGGGATTCTGCAGCATGTTTCTTCATTCCCCTTGGAGATGCTGGAGAAGACCAGGACTGCACAGATGAAGGTACACGACAGGACTCTCTCTGCTGACATGTCAAATCCTCCATCTCCACTTTGCCTGGCTCCAGTGTTCTCTTGGCCACAGGCAGCAAGGGACCTGCAGCTCACTGTCCTTGTCCCCTGAAACACTGAGACCCTGGTGAGCCCTCACACGTCCTGGATTTCCAGACATTCCACATTCCCAACAAATGTGCAAAACGTCGAGCTTCCCCTGGGATAAGACCTGTAGGTGAAAGAAAGGACACATTTAGAGGAAGGTCTCCTACCTAAAGCAGAATGGAATCTTGCTCTTAGACCTGACTGAAAAACGCCCAGCAGACACTGAACAGTAGCACCTCAGAGCCCATTTATGGAAAAGTTTTGACAAAATGGTGATATGACACAAGACTTCAAGCCAATTTGAGGTATAGGGAAAAGTGACAAGTGGGTGCTATTGTGGGAAGGCTTAGGAACACTGTGAAATTCAATAGTACTCCTAAATTGCAGATGAAATTGGACAATTACAGCTTTCTGCTTTCAACCAAGGACTCTGTAGACTCTTCAGAGTGCTTTCTTCTGTCCCCAAAAATGCTCTTTGACTGCCTTGGGCTCTGGTTTTCCTCCATAAGCTGATCTCATGCAAGCTGTAACCTCACAGGGGTGGTGATGTGGTTAAACATAATGAAAAACAGGCACAGAAGTCTCTCACTGTGATCCTGCTGGCATTTGGGTGAAGATGTCCATGCCAGTTCAACTAGTGACTGCTGGGGATGCTAAAAAGTCATAGCTTCTAGAGTTTTTGGTGTGAGAGGGAGCTGGTGGGTACCTTTACAACATTTTGAAGGGATGTATGCTGACCATTAAACTCAAACTTTTTAAAAGAAAGATAACGTAAAAAAAAAATAAAAATAGATAAGCAGTCATTAATGGCAACCCCCACAGCAAGGAGTTGGAACTAGATCACTAAGGTGCCTTACAACCCCAATCATTCTATGATTCTATGAAAATAAACTAGAAGAAAGCATTTTAAAAACTACTTGTATTCCACTGTAGTTATTGTTGAACACCAGAGCTCTTTCACAGCTTTGTTGTCTCAAACCCAGGTTTATGCTGTGCTACATTTGCTCTTTGGGACATTATACTTTCTTTTAAAGATATAATCTTGAATGCTATGAAGTGCTACTTACTCAAGAGGAGAAAGCACGCATAGTAGAGGCAGTCATGTGTTACAAATAATAAATAAAGGAAATAGAGCTGAAGGGTTAGCAAAGACTTTCAGTACTACAAGAAAAAAGCTTAATTATTGAAGTAATTTCTGAAAGGCTCCTAGAAGTATGCATATGGACAAGTCATTCAGGAATCTTATTCTCTGACTAGAATAAGATTTGGCTTCCTTAGATTTGGCTCCTAACCTCCTCTTCACTGCCTTTTCCAGGTATATTTTCTATGTAAAGGGTCTTTCTGAGATGCCTCCTTCTGTATTTCTTTAAAAATAAACTTTGGGTAACCATTCAAAGCCTCTGAAAGATCTATGATTTGGAGATAATCCAGTTTTTTTGATCATCACAGGAACAGTTAGAGTCAAAAGAAAATAAAGACAACCTACCAATGTCTGGTTGAAGCAAGATCCAGGCTCCCATTCACTGCACAGATGAGTTTTATCACTTTTTTGTGTAGACCATTGTTGCCTAGTTTATTCACTCATATTGCCTTCTGGAAGAAGACTAATCTGGAATATTTTTACAAAAATGCAGTGTTTACACAGGGCTTCCTGACAGGGTCTTTGAAGGCAGAGGGTCCAGCTGGAAGTGTGCTGTCTGTGAAATTTGCCATCCGTGGTTGGAGAGCCCCACATCAGGGACAGGAACCTGCAGCTCCCAGCATCTCTCGTGGCCCTGGCTGAGCTGGAGGGCTCTGGCAGCTGGCAGGGCTTCAAAAGCACTGCTCCAGAAACTTTAGAGCAAAACTAGCTAATTACCACAGTCTGCAGCCAAGATGGGCTCTCATATATTATTATACTGTCAAGTAAGGAACTGTGGCATCCCTCAAGATCTGAAGAAATTCCCAAACTAATCACTGTTGTATATACCCAGTTACATAGCAGAACATTAAAATACTATGATATTTCAAAGCTGGAAAAAAAAAAGAATATAAAAAAAGAAAACCACTAAATACCTGACATCACAAAAATTCATTATAATGGATCAAAAGCAGCTTTCAATTTGACACCACTTCACTGTCCTCCCACACACCCAGCAAGCAGGAGCAGCCCCTCCACTGCCTGCCATTGCTCCAGATCCCATCCACAATTTCCAAGCCCCTTTGTCCCGTGGCCAAGGCTTTGCTGAGGGAACACAATGCCAGGTTTACCCCATGGTAATTCCCTTTAGGGCAGTTATTCACTGCAGCATGTGAGAACAGCTGTGGGGCAAGACATTCTCATTTCAGCCCTGACCATCCACAAGCCAGAACCAAACCTGAGCTGGCAGTCTGGGAGATGACACAGCTCTGTGAAAGCACAGAGTCTTTCTGCTGCTCTGTCACCATGAGCACACACATCACACACATCAACAGGACCCAACAAATCCTTCCCACCAACGTGCCCCAGTTTTATGTGGTGATGTCTGTTAGGGTGCTACTTCAGAAATAATAGTTCTGACAACCTTGTCACTGGGCAGTGGCATCCAGCCCACCAGGGATTCTCAGGAACCACAGCAAAAACAGTGTCCCAGCATTAACAGAAGGAAGCAGAGATAACAGGAACTCAATTTAGATAAAGTGATGCAACAAATTGACATCAAACAGGGCCAGCACCTTTGTGTCTTGGTTCCTTGGTAAATACTTTCAAGCCAACATGTTCCTTGCCCTAATTTCCATCCCTCTGAAAATATTATTGTTGCTTTCAAATCAACTTTCATGTGAGATTTTGAAGCACTTGGCAATAGTTCCTGATGAAATTAATTTAATATGGTGCAAATCCTGCAGTACACACCAGGATAGAGAATGATTTATCTGCCAGTATCTGAAAGCACCTAGCTCAGCACAACTTAAAATTGGGCACATGCAGCTGGGCAGGCAGCACACAGCTGAGTGAGAACTTCTGCACAGCCAGCCTTAGAGGAGTGTAGAGCTGAAGCCACGTAGCCAGCTCATCCTAGAGAGGATGGAGGGGAAAACACTGCCCAGACCTGATGACCCAGAACCTGGGAGAAGGCTGGTGGTGCTACAGACACACAGATTTCTTCTTGCTTTTTCAATTTCATTCACAAGGTTAAGGATGCTTGGTACTCTTATTTATTGGGAATATTGTCCAATCACTCCCTACTGAAGTGGTGAAATGTTATTCTGTGAATCCAAATTAATCCTTCTTAGGAAGAAGCTGGAACAAGTTTCTTATGTAAGGGACTTGCATTGCTACTCACATTTCATGTAAAATGGGGCAAATTTATTTCTGCTTTTACAAAGAAACAGAAAATGCTCCATAGCCCCAGTCTAAAAGCAAAGTAATACTAAACTGAAAAATTTGCTGTGCAGATCAGGGAGTCCCCATAAATCATTCTACTGGAGAGCAGAGTCATGGATTTGCATAGAGACCCAGGAAAGTCACGGAGCTGGGAAGAAATACTCCCTCTTTCACTGGAACAAATGCCAGCTACTGGTGCAGATCTGTGAGCATATCTGAGATGAAATGAGTCCTGAAGGACTGTGGGCCCATATTCAAGATACTCTGTGGAGGAAGTGACTTGCAGCAGCATTTGCTCCACTGGGGAGAAGAGCAACTCACAGTACAACCATGTAATAACAGTTATTTGTTCAAGATCCCTTCAAAAGAAATCCAATCCCCCACCAGGCTCAGACCTGCAGTGAAAAGGCTCTGATCTCACCTGGGCATGCCAGAGCAGGCTGGGACACAGACAGGGCACCAACTGCTTACAGCACAGTGCCATGGGGGGGTAAAGCTTCTGCTGGGAGGAACTCTGAATGCTCCAGCTGCTTTCACATGGCAAATACAGCACCAAGCCCAAGGACAATGGGATATTAATTTACATCCTGACATGTAAGCAGCCAAGCAAGAAGGGCAGTGAAAGCAGGCAGAGGGAAGAGTTGCTCAAAGATGACTTGGAGATGACTTGAAAGTCCACAGAGAGCCTCACCACTGAGTGGCCATTCCCATCTTCAGGGAACCAGAGGAGAAACAAACCCTGGGGATTAACAGGGTGATAGGGTAGGGCAGAGAACTGGAAGAAGCTGCCTACAGCAGAAACCAGTCTGCCCAATTAAAGCCCAGATGAAGGTAAGTCTTGGTTTTAAATGAAGATTTACACTGCTTTTCCTCCCATGTTTCTCAGCCTACAGAAATCTTACCCCATTGCACTGTGTTATTTCGTTATAAAGTGATTAATACAGCTTAGCTTGCCTGAAAGTAGGAGGAAGACCAGTCTAATTAGTTCAGAGGATGATGAAGGCTCGTGTGAGACCACATCACATCAACATTTCTCTCTTCAATTCTCTCCTGAAACACTGGAAAGCTGCGTTGACTTTAACAGCCATGGGCATTTATCTTGGCCACAGCTGTATCAGGTTGCTAAGGCCACAGGAGAGTGAGGGGGAAGGCAACGTGATGCCTGGTGTCACATTGTGCTGCACTTCAAAGGAAATCAACTTCTGTACAGGAGAAAGCAATTAGCTGGGAACAATGTGGATATCTGTAATGGCAGTGTGGGGTAGGAGCCTTGGGCTGCATCCAGTTGTGGCTGGGAGGGCTGACTGAGCAGGCTATTGCTTGGCTAGCTAGGACAGGAAAAACAAAACTGCCTCATTTTGTACTTTTACCTCTCACAGTGTCTAAATGACATGTCTGCTCATCTAAGTTTTCCACTTAAACGCAGTTAAAATAAGAAGGAAAAAGAAGTAAAACAGCTGCCAGAAAAAAAAAAAAAACAACCCCATAGTGAATGAATCAGAGTTGTTAGAGAATATTTTCAGGCATCAATTTAACTGGATGTAAAGACAAGTGCAAAGGCAGCAATCTCAAAATAGCAATGTTTTACAGGTCATGATGCAGTCGAGCTCACTTACATGGCTGTCACCTCTCAGTGAAGCAGAGCTGCTGGGGTTACAGCAGGAATTCACCTGCAGCAACGTGAGCTCTTACCATGGGCTAAGTGTGTGTGTTCATTTATCCAGCTCCTGTGGATGCCCTGATGGACTGGGTGCTGTCTTACTTGCACTAACCAGCACAGAGCTGGCTGAGGTATGCCTGACATACCTACCTGCCAGGCCTTACATCTGCTGGCTTCCAGAATACCAGTCCTTTTATTTCTTTTGCCTGCTCAGACATGTTTTAAGTGACTTGCTGCATTTCATACCACTTTGGACTATAACATCAGAAGGAGGATCTTGAGTAATACCTGGGAGCAAAAACTACTCTGTAATCTCAGTGTAAAACTCCTGGCCTCGTATATTATCTAAAAAGATTGTTCACAATGGAGGAGTCAGAGATGAAGTGATTTTCTGTTTCTTTCAGTTTTTCTGAGGAGCTTCATGTGACTCCAGCCCACAACGACAGTCTGTGCTCGCTGCACGTCATTCTCCCCCAGACAGATTCAGTGTGACAGCCAGGGAGGCAGCACAAATCATATTTTAGAGAAAGGGAAATCAGAACATGGAGTCATAAGGTCTCTTCCCCAAGGCCATCTACTGAAACCAGTGACTGCTCTCCTGGCAGGAGCAGAGCTCCCAGCACACGCTGAGTCCCAAAGACAACACAGGAAAAGCCGTGCTGGCAGCACTCCTCTCAGACTGGACAACTCCCTCAAGAAATGTTTTGTCAGAAAGCCTCACCCCTCTGCATTGTCCCTGAGGATGCTCCCCTGCAGATGCTGCAGCAGGGAGCTGGGTGCCAGGGCCAGACTCCTGAGCAGCACCAGCAGGGCTTGGGGCACAAGGCTGGCTTTGAACAGTGGGTCAAACACAAGCTCTGATTGTTCCTGCAGCACTGAGCAGGAAACCTCACTCCAGCAGCCAGAAACAAGGCAGTAAAGCACAGATTACAAAACCTGTTGCCACAGGAGAGGCCTCCAACACGTGGCCCTCGAAGCTGTGATATGATTAGAGGGCTGTGAAACACTTGTCAAGGGCTGGTCTTTGTTGCAAGAAAAGCTTGCAAGCGACATTTATAGCAAAACAGCTGCTGTAAGCTTTGTGAGTCCAGCTGCACACAGAAGTTATAGGTATAAAGATATAAACAGTGGCTCCAAAGCCAATTCATTTTGACTGGAGGAGGTTGTGCAGCTGCAGTGGCACATCTGAGGGAGCCTCTGGAAAAGCAGATGGTTCTGCTGTGAAGGCAGGAGCTGGACGAAGACATTTGCCCAAGCCCCTCCCAGGACTAGCCAAACACAAGCATACCAGTTCTCAATGGATAGCAGCCAGAGAGGTTTGGTGCTCTGTTGGTTTAAAACCACTTCTTCAGCTACACTGGTGCAAAGCTGTTTGCAGGTCAGACCTCAGATTCAATATTCCTAAAGTGCAGTTTCACCAGGAGAGCCAGAAAAGCGGCGTTAACTCGCTGCTCTCACTTGGAAGGTGGTACTCCTAATCCCTGAATCTCTGCCCCTTATTTCTGTTACCAGGAGGTGCCAAGCAGCCCCTGGGGTACAGCCTGCAACTCCTCCACAGCAGCTCCCCCAAAGGCAGCCAAGGCTGTGTGACACCATGTGGGGATTGGCACAGGACTGTGGCTCCTGCCCTGCAGCTCAGGTGCACCCCAGAGAGAGAAGAGGTCTCTGCAGGTGTGCTCTGCTCCCCCAGGCAGCTCCCTGGGGATGGGTGAACTCATCCAGACTCTGTCTGCCTCCACTGGCAGGATTTCTTCTCATCTCCAACATCTGAATACCTGTGTCAAGCACGTATGTGCAAGACAATCAACAACACAAGCAGCTGTTGCTGATGCCAAGGTCATCTGAAGCCACTCGATTTACTCTGTTAGCCAGAAAGCCTGCAGGTCATGTTTGCCTGGGGAAAAACAGAGGTGAGAATGAGGATGTATTGTGGGAAGGATTGCTGACCTGGCAGAGAAGAAAGTGCAGTTCAGCACTAAAAATAATGGTGACACAAGGAGATCTTTGGAAAGGTTCTCCTGTTATGCCAGTGGGCACCAGAGAGGTGTCAAGGGATGGGTTCCTACAGGAGCAAATCATGCCAGCACATCGTAGAAATTGATCCTATGGGCACAGACACAGCTGCAAAATGCAAAACGTTTGCAAAATTACAGTCTGTGGCCCACAGGCTGACCTACCCAGTGTGTCACACAGCCACTGCCACACTGCTGGGTTCACAGAGTGGCTTTGTGCTGGCAGCCTCAGCAGGGAGGTGACAGGTTAAGGACACCACCCCACCTGATGTGCTTGGGGAGAGCATTTCCCTGAAGCATCTCCTCAAACACTGAGAAATCTACAGCTGCAACACACACCTCTGTGGGCTTCTGCTGAGGGTGGAGGAGGCTGAGGAGAGGAACTTCAGTGGAAAGATGTAACTTTCTGTGATTTGTAGCACTCTTAGTCCAAAAGCAAGAATAAACCTGGACTGGAATATCCTCTTGGACCACCATCTATCACCAGCAGCTCTCTGCACTGTTCTATTCTCCAGGTCCCAATTCATCAGCTGAATTTACACCTTTACTGAGTCATTTTTTGCCCTTTACATAACTCAGCACCAACTCCAGTGGCTCCTTGCTCTGAGGGAGAAGGCCTTTCCTTTTGTAAGACTCTGCACAACCCTTTCAAGGGCTCAAATAGGTCAGTGTTTTTCCTAAGCTCTAAACAGAAATGAAAACATAGACAAACTGCTATTTGACCAGCTCTGCAAAACAAAACCTCCTTCAGCAGGGTATGATTTGTGGATTAAAGGTTTTTCCCTTGAGCTCAATGCAACCCAAAAATCTCTTCCGGCAGCTTATCACAATTTAGCTAATTCCAATCCTTAAAAGACTTCTCTATCTCAGCACACCAAGGAAGGTCTTTGTCAGGGACTTTCCAAGAGCCCTTGGCAAACCTGCTGCACACAGGGCACAGTGCAGCCTACTGAGCTTCACAGAGATGCCAGAGTGAGAACTCAGGGGGTTGATGTCAGGAACAGAACAAGCCTGGGCATTATTTCACTTTGAAACACTTTGCCTGTCATCTGGAAACTCAGTGTGCTGTTCCAGAGGCATGGAAAACAGGGGGCTTCAGCTGCAGCATGCTGCTCCTCACACCCAGGCTTTGGAGAGATGGCAGCAGCTCCCTTGGGTAGCCTGGAACTGGTCATTGAAACAAAAGTGACAGAAAACAACTCATCTCTCCTGATTTCCAGCTGCCTCTTCACAGGCTACACTTCTTTTACTCTCCAAGACATGCACAGACAAGAGACTAAAATGTGTGCTGTGAATTTGTTGGGAGAAAGCAGACTACAAGCCTGCAGTAATAAAAGACACAGACATTGTTATTAAATACTGTCACAGGCTTTTTTGGTCATTTTTGTCCATTCATAATAGTTCCAATTCATAGCCCTCTTAAAACCCAGAAAATATTATCATGATGTAATCTTACCAGTTTCACAAACAGGAATGAAAATACCTGCAAATCTGGATGGGAAAACAGAATATTTTCATTATAATTAATCTAAAGAACAAGATAAACTCCCCAACCAGCAGAAAACACACTCACATGAACTTATTTGCAGTGGAGCTAGATATTGTTTGAACAACCCAGAATTAGGAGCTCGAGTTCTATGAAATCATGCCTATGGCTCCTTGAAAAAGCAGGATATCACATAAAAGTACTCACAGCACACACAGAGTTAACCTTTGTGTGCTGCCCTCTCAAACAGAACTGGTTTTGAGATGTATTTGTTTAAACAAGTTAAGAGAAATGTCAGAGGCCATTTCACCAACGGCACATGACGACAGCCTCCTTCCTCCTCTATCAGCAGAGAACAATCACACACTGGGCACCCAGAGCTTACTGATGTTGAGTCAGAGCAGGAAAATCCATCCAGAAAATACATGCAAATGAAGGAAAGAAAAGTCAGCCTTTGTGTTCTGTTTCCCCCTCTTCCTCCTCTCTTCCCTCGAACAGTGTGAGCCAAGCAGAGGCTGCCTGTCCTGCTCCTGCTGGAAGAGGCCCATGGGAGGATTTGGTAACACAAAATTCTTCAATCAACATCCTCCTCAGTTCCCACAGCTCCCATGTGGGTGCTGCTGGTAAATCAGATGTGTGGACAAATCCTAGAGAACGTTAACGGCTTCTGGTGATCTCAGGGCACAAAACTGTTTTCCAGGAGTGGCAGGAAACTGTTTTCCAGGAGTGGCAGGAAACTGTTTTCCAGGAGCATCAGGAAACAGCACACCACTCCAAGGACGGGCTTGTGCATAAAGCACAAGGGCTCTTGCATCTCCTCCAACACGAGGTTTCCTATGACCACATGGACAAGGCATTCTGGTGTTTCCCTCCAGCCACAGGGGCCATGGGAGGCTGCCTTCCTCCAGCTCACAAGGCTTGTTGGGTGTAGAGCATGATAAGGGCCTGCAGAGAATTCCATTTTTTTCCCCCAGTGCTGAAAGTTACACTGCCAGTGGCTTTGCTCTGCCATCCTCTCACAGATGGATCCATTGCCTGTCACAGGGGCCCTGCAGCACCTCTCCAGACTGCACATGGACAAACCACTCTAAGAACACCACCAGCCTCCCAGCACTCTCTCATTTTTAAGTGCAACACTTACTCAAAACAAACTAACAAAGGAAACACTACTTTTGAAATCTCTGATTACATGGTTGACTTTTTATTTTCAGGACAGGATAAATACCAGGTGAGATGCCATGAGTTATTCTGATGCAGTACCATTAAATTTCTTTCAAAAGACTTAGCCATAAATAACTGAATCCTCCCACCTCTTCCAGGAACACCAGCATGGCTCGAGCCTCAAGAAAAGATGTCATGGGTAGGTCACTGCTGAAGTCAGGAGAGTTCACCTGTTCTCTTTAGGGAGGGTAAAGGGTTCTGTTGAGTCAGAAGGGGTAATCAGAGTAGCCTATTAAAACATCTTTTTTCTCCCTGCCACTGCACTTTTATCTCCTGTTAGTGTTTTTTAAAGTCAATCTCTCTTTCCCATGTACTTTTTTAAAACTTGCTCTCCTAAAATTATCACAGTCACTGTTCTTTATGTACAGCTTGTCACTCAGAAGGAAACCAGAGGCTGAGCAAGCTGTGTGTGACCCCATCTGTAGCATGAAATGAGCCAGGACACTTTTCTCAGAACTGTGACCCCACTGGGGTCCCTGGAACCCTGAGCTGCTTTTCCCTGGTGTGAGCACCAGCCACCTTGCAGCTGAAGCCCACTGAGTTAGTGTCAGGGCAAGCAAGGGGAAATTTATTAACAAATGAATTCCTGCTATTGCAAGCCACTTCCACTGCTCTACCAGGGCTTTTAAGGGCTCATGACAGGATAAGCCATCTCCATTCCCAAGAGTGCAGTTGAAGGCTGGATTTTCATGATTGCTGAGTTTTTAATGAAGCTCCCATTAGCTGCAGCAGGAGCTGTGAGTGTTCAGCTCCTCCAAAGCAGCAGTTTGATCAGGGGAGGCACACCCTGGCTCTGGCAGGAGGCTCCAGGTGCAGTCAGGGAGCTTCAGACTTCCAATGTGAGGGGCAGGTGGGAGTAAATGCTCAGGGAAACCCATCCCAAAGTGTGGCCATGAGCCCTGAGCACAGGGCTGCCCTGAGCAGGGACAGGAACAGGCTGCACCTGCCAAGAAAGGTTTGATTCCAGTTCTTGCCCTGGTCCCTGCAGTTCAGGGCAGCCAGGAGTGGGCAGGACATGCCAGGTCTGGGTGCTGTGGGACCTCTCTGATCACAGCCTGCACCAGTCCCCAGCACAACTGCAGCAACAAGCTGATGTGCTTGTGGAGACTGGACCTCCTGAAACTCCACAGAAGCAGAAAATTCAGACCTAAATTTAATTGGCAAGAGGAAGATTTGATAGACATCTGCTTTCAGTTAGAAAGTGCTTTAAAGAGAACAAATACTTCAAAGTAACTCTCCTGCATCACCTACAGTTCCTTCTTCTTATCTAAATGCAATGTCAGCAACCTGATACTGATGCTCCACAGGGGTTTAATTATTTGCAAGAAATGACTGTTTGCTGCAGCCAGCAGCCAGTGCTAGGTAAGGTCCTCTGGGATCAGACTACAGGCTGCTTTATGGCTTGGTATCAGAAGAAAATCACCTGAAAATAAGTCTTCTTGTGCATGATCAGATAAATGCACTTGTCAAGCACAAAGCTGAAAGCTCTTCAGTGAAGAAGAAGCGGCGTTATTTTTTTTTTTTTTCAAATGCTGATACAAATTATGAAGTCAAAATGAACTCCTGAAACACTTTTCAAGCTCTAGTGTCTGCCAGACTCATACAGACTTCTGTGGGAGGTCTGTTTTGAACAAGGCTATTTTCAGCTATCCACCTGGGGAAAGAAACCTCAACCAACCAATCAAAAAAAAAAAAAAAAAAAAGGATTTTGTCTCAGTATAATATCTAGCCCTACCACGTGATGCTGACTGATGTGTGATAAAATTTCCAGGGCTCAGCAGGTGTTTGGGGAGTGACTGCAGCCACCCATTCCATGTAACAATACACAACCACAAGAGAAAGATCTGAAACAGCAGTCAGGGGAGCAGGCGTGTAGGAAGGCAGGTGTGAAGACAAATGATGACAATAGATGAAACTTGTGCCAAACGTGATTTACAGTAGAGGAACTGAATTCTCTTTCTGGGTGAGACTGGCCCCTGTTAGAAGTTCTCCTCCATCACACTGACAGTGACACACACTGAGATCACCCTGGGACAACTGGCTGACCCCAGGGACCCCAGGCCAGAACACCTCTCACAGCACACTTTGTCCACTGACTTCTTGTTGCTGCTACATTTGGCAAAGGAAAGGGGTTTTACTCCTTCTCTTTCAGAGTTCCTATTGCCACAAAGAAGCTGAAAATCAGCATCAGAGTGATGACATAAATTCAAGCAGAACCAATCCTTTTCTGGTTGCACAGCCCAAACACTGATGACACAGGAGAAAGTTCCAGCTCGCTGTTGGTACTCAGACACCCAAGCACTCACAGCCCAGACCTTCTGGCTGTCAGATGTTTCAGAAACATGTACTAAATATAGTCATGGCCCTAAATATACCCCATGCAGTGTCTGCAGAGAGTGGAGCACTCTGCATGCACCAGCCAGACAGATCTATGACAGGATAGTACTGGTGTCATGTGCAGGATAACTTATAAACTTTGCTTATCCCAAACTGCTGCACTCCTGCACAGGCTGCTGTGCTGCACAAACCCCATTTCAGAGTTAACTACAGAGCAACAGGACTTAGAGCAGCAAGGCTGCTTGGGGCTAACAAGTACAAATGAAATGACATGAAGGAGATAACCTGGGATCTAGTTACCAGGAAGAAAAAAGGAGGGATACAGAATCCCTGCAGGTAGGCTGGCTTCCCCCTCGGGAAATAAGGCAAGCACCATTTCACACAGCTCCCTGCTGGCTCTCCTGGAGCCACTTCCCAACACAAAAGCAGAAAGGCTGGTGCACCCCTGGGCAGCAGCACAGCCCCACATTCCCAACACGGGGAGTCAGCCTCCCCTCCTCCGTGGGGAGATCTCAGACCAAGTAAAACACTAAACATTTCCCAGCAAGGCTTGCATGTACCAGGAGCTTCATGGCTCAGCACACCAACCTCCAAGTCTTTCCCACAGAAGCTGGGGATGGTGGGTTTACGAAAGCTTGGTCCTTTCACTTTCTGTGCCAGCTGGTTTTACTTCTTGCAAGCTCTGCCCACTGTATTACTGAAATTGGAGCAGCCTGGTCCAGGAGAAGCACATGCTCAGCAGCACCAAGTCTTGCTCCTATAAAGGGAACCAGCAAAACCAAATCAAACTCCTCTACTACAGAAAGGTGCACTTTGTCTGTGTGTGGATATTAAAAAATTTGGAGTATGTGTCTTCAATTGGTGTGGGAAACTGGCAGTTGAAAAATGCAATAATACTTCTATTTTTCTGAATCCTCAAATCTTGTGCTCTGCTCTATTTTCTAATACAAGGCAGTAAGAAACTAGAAAAACCCCACCACAAACAACCCAAAAGATCTGACGGGTGAGGCTTCTCCAAAGAAATCTGCAGGAAAATGGTCTGACCAGCCTGTAGAAGGGCTGCCCTCGTTGCTGCCATGACTTGCACATGCAAGGACTTTAAACCTGATTGCTGCTGTAATGACAAATCATTGCCTAACTGGGGAGGCCTTGCAAACCAAGTATTGTTGGCAAAGGGATCACCCTCTACTGGTTTTTCAGTTCCCTGCTCATTTTTTCACTGCTGCAACTCCAGTCCCCAGAGAAGGACCAGAAACACCCCAAGGTAATGACCCAGCTAAACACCACTGTATTTATAGCACTCTTATTTCCCCTTTAGTACATTTCAGAGTACAGAGAGAGCAATCAGACCCCTCGAGGATTATATTCCAACATTCGTGCTATAAATATTTATCTGACTGGCTTAATTTTAGCTTCACCTAGGTCTTTCAGGGACACAGAGTGGGCCTCAGCTTGGGAAAGCAGGGAGGCAGCACAACATGACCTTCTCCTGTTGCAGGCAGTTTCCCCTGACTCCAGCTGGGTCGTGTTACCTGTGCACAGCCAGCCCTGCTTTTCCCAGAACGGACCCCAGGACTCTCAGTCCCTGGGAATGCTGCATTTACTGCTCAGCTGGATGACAGAGAAGGTAGCATGTTCCATCTCACTTCAGACCCTTTGCCATGACGTTGGAAACCTGGCACTGCCCAGACTGGTGTTACTACAAAGAGGTAACTCCCTTCTGCCTACTGTGGTACATTCTCGGGAGAGAAAAATGTTCATTCAGCTACTAAAATAATGGAAAAAATAAAATGCTGGTCCCAGGCCCATCTTGGTAGTTAATTGCAAGTCGGAATAACAGCACACCTTCTGGAGCATGACTTGAATGTCCACAGTGGTGCCTGCCTGGGTGCCTCACACCTCGTCCTGTGACCCACAGACTCACAAGCAGCTTCCTCCTCCAGCAGGGTTTCTCACCATGTGCCAGATCCCTCTCAGGAGCTTCCACTCCAGCTTACCTGGCAGCCCTGAGCAGCAGGAAGGCTTGTGGGAAGGTGGCCCAGGTTTCTAGAACCATCCATCCCCAGACAGGGTCAGCAGCTGCCCTACCTGACTATGGCACACTGAGCATTGGCAGCGTGTGCTTCTGCACTCCATGCCTCCTGCTCTGTCCCAAGGAGGCAGCCCTTAGGGCTGGCAGAGACACACTAATTAAAGGCTGTTGTGAGCAGCCAGGGCAAGCAGAGGAGAATCCCTGCAGTGCCCACTCTCCACACACACTGCCAGCTGCACAGAGGGAGCCCTGCAGGCTGGGACAAGGACTCGCTGCAAAGGGAAGGGCAGCAACAGCTCCAAAACGGCCCCCTGAGGAATCAGGGCATCATCTCCAGCCCTGCTGAACCACCATGGGGCTCAGCTAAGCCCACCCACCTCAGTCATCACTCCCAAGGGTGGCCCAGTATCACAGCTGGCTTTTGGATGGGTTTTCCTTACTGCAGATTCCCAGCTCAGTCAGTACCACTGCCCTGAGGATGCTGGGGCAGTCCAGTGTGGTCTCCTCAGCTGGAGACAACAAATTTACCCTAACAATGAACTCGTGACATGTATTTACACACTGCTTCACTGCCAGGAGGAAAGATCAAAGAGGAGTGTGATAAGCTAAAAAAGTAAGACATATTTAAACAGCCTCAGATCTGCATCCCTGTCCAGCATTGCAAAGCTACCATGAGGCTGGATGAGGAAAAGAGCACCAAATTAACTGAATCACTCCTATTTGGCCATTACAGGCAATTCATCTCAGCAGAAAATGTAAATACACAAAGTAACCCGTGCCAAAAATACAGTTTCTCCTCTCCTCCCCCTGGTTTCAGGGTGGAGACAGATTCCTCAGACACACTTGCAAGGCCAGTGCTCTCTCTACTGCTTTACAATGTTATGAGGGACTGTGCAGCTCTGGAATGAAGGACCTTAGTTCAGGAACAAATTTTCCTGTGTTTAAAGACATATTTTTTTTTAAACTTAACTCCAACTATTTCAATACTCCCACTTGCACTGTGGTCCCACAGGTAGGTCAGTGACAAGAGGAAAAACCCAGGCTGTTGGAGCAGGAACAGTTTTGCCAAGTGGCTTTGGCTTGTTTTGTCAGGAGGTTTTATTGCTAAAGAAAACATGGCACTGAGCTGCACCTTGAGTCACGTTTTGGTACACGAAATACTCCCACAGGCTGCAGTTCCCACTTGCTCTCCCTGCACAGGCCAATGATGAAGGGCTGCCTGACTCCCACTGCACCAGAGCACGTGAGGGGTGGTGACTACAGGCACTGGGGTAATGTCAGGAGACATTTGGCTCTTGACTTGTGACTTTTAAATCATTCCTTCTCCAGACAATTTGCTGAATTCTCAGTGCTCAAGGTGCTGTGAGCTGCACAAATTGCCACAGAAGCTCTCACTGTGAGTTCTACCTACCCTAGGGATGGTCATTCTCCAAGAAGGTAAAGTCCTGCCTGGTTCTGCAGCCAGGGGTGGTTAACCCCACCTGGGCAGCACAAGAGGCTGGCACCTCCTCACCTCACAGCTGGCTGCTCCTTGAGCTGTCAGTGACTTTTTGTGGGGCTTCACTAACTTAGGAACAGATCTATGTTTAGATCTAACAGATCTAAAATTAGGAACAGAGTTATGTTTAGATCTAACA
Source organism: Trochalopteron elliotii (assembly GCA_024734555.1). Lineage (NCBI taxonomy): Eukaryota > Metazoa > Chordata > Aves > Passeriformes > Leiothrichidae > Trochalopteron > Trochalopteron elliotii. The sequence continues at coordinate 794,519 of JANPWX010000119.1, read as the reverse complement.
GATCTAAAATTAGTAATATTAAAAGCAAGTAACATAAAATCAGCTTTGTTTTCCCTTCAAATGCAGAGCTGCACAATCCCAACGTGCAGTTGTGTCACCACGTGGAGAGGTTCACTCAGTTTCAGAGCCCAGGATGAAAAGCCAAGGGTGGAGGGGAGGATATTGTCCCCAAAGCACCCACACCATGAGACTACAGCCACACCAACCCACTGCCACAACAGCCTGTCCCACTCCCACAGGTTCTGAGGAGTGCTGTGGCAGCAGCACTGAGCAGGCTGAGCAGCAGGAGCTGCTTCACCCCTCAACCAGGCCCCCAGAGCCCTCCCAGGCAGGGCAGTGGAGCAGAGCCTTCAGCACATCCCAGACCCCTTCCAGGGAAGGCTCCTCTCTCTTCCCTGCCCTTCCCATTACAGGAGGAGATGCTGTTGGTGGTGCCCCTGATCTCCTTACACTGCCACTGTCCTGCAGCACAGCCAGGATCACAGCTCCACAGGCTGCTGGCCACAGCCTGCGTGGATCGAAGGGGACAAACTCATCCTTAAGGGCTGTTTCAAACAGGATGCAAGAGTGGATTTATCTAAAATACCACAGGAAACAATATTTCCACCAGGCACTGTGTGAGGCATCTCAACACTGAGGGAAGACACTGGGCTGGCAGGGCAGGGGTTAATTATCTGCTTTGGCCACTCACCCCATCAAGTCCTGGGTGAAAATACTGCAGAGGCTGCTGGAGGGACAAGGTAGAGGCCAACAGACAAGGATGGGTGTGGGATGCCTGGGGAGAGCAGCCTGCCTTCCAGCCTCTGGCTTGTGAGGAAACCACATCTGCAATGCAAATTGACCATGCACAGGCAAGTTACAGTCCCAGACAGGCTTCAGGCCTCATCTTCTCTCACCTCTGAAAGGGAAACTGGGGTTCTCACCACTGATGTTCGTACTGTAAATGCACTGCCAGCAGCCCACTAGTAGAGGAGGGATCAGCCAACTATTTTAAATGCAATTAAATAATAAAAAAAAATAAATTCCAAAGTCTTTGGTACATCCCTGTCACTCTCAGCCAGTCAACACCATAAGAAGATGTTTTGATGTTGCATATCCACAATAAGTAGATTCTAGCCCTGTGGATGGGAAAAGTCTGCTCCTGTGGTGAGACCCAGTCAAATCAGGCAGGTGACAGGGACAACCACAGGTGGAAGATAACAAAGGATTTTTTTTTAGGTGCAGTTTTACACAGTGCCCTCAGTACTTGATACCTAAACCACTTATCTGTGTCCTAGAAGATTTATACTTGTTCAATGAACCAAAGCTTTAAGTGACTGAGGCACCTGGTCCAGAAAACAAAAAATAATAACCAAACCCCACAAATCCTGATATAAATATAAATGTGCCACATCAGACAGCAACCAAACTTTTCTGTAGAAAAACATACAAGACACAATCTCTCCAACCAAACAAAAAGACCTTAAGGCTGTTTGCTGCTGGCAGAGCTGTGTGCAGCCCTGTGCAGAGCCCACTCATGGAGTGACCTGCTGGCTTCTGCTGCAGGTTACCTGCCCCTGCCACGGCCACATCAGCCCCAGAGGTTGTGCAAGCCCAGCTTTGGGCACACACAGCTGAGTTACCTGAGGTGACCACCCAGGGCATGTTCAATTAATTACCTGTTGTACTGAAATAACTGTGGCAGTGTCGAACTCTGGGGTAAAAATGAAGGGCAACATCTTTAATACACAGAGTTAGCAGCCCTCAGAGGCTCTATCTGGCCTTGCTCCAGCTGGGAACTGTTTGAAGAAGACTTCAAGCCTTTACCAAACCTTCCAGACTCTCACCTCCCCTCTTGTATCACCCACAAAGAGCACAGCAAACCTTTGTACCTGCAGCAGAGGAGAGTGAAGCAGAAAAGCCCCCTCAGCAAGCTTGTGCACACCGGAGCACACCAACCTCCAAGTGGTCAAACACATTCCGCGATAAGAAACACCAACAGCCCACTGAATAATTTATGTGGTAAACTATTTTTGGAGCATTTGATCAGCTCTATTGGCTACCATTGCTTTTGCTGAATCGACAGCCCCCATCAGAGCATATGCTGCAGTGAAAACAAGAGCTGTGACGGGTTAGGAGAGACATTTACTAAATTAAAGGCTCGCTCCGCTGAGCCGGAACGCGGCGTGTCCGTGGAAATGCAGGCAGCCAAACGCTTCCCCAAGCAGTGTCTGAGCACACACCGTCTGTCCCTGCAAGCCTTGCCATTAGCATAACCACGTGTGCAGCCATAAATCAAGATGAGGGAGAGCAGAGCAGGCTGGCAGAAGAGCAACAGAGAGAAAATACATGGCGGGCTGTTTTGCGAAATGCGGCGATTAACCGTTGTCAGCTAAAAGCAGCCACAGAGGGAACAGCTCTGCTCCTCGGGGGCCTGGGGGAGTGGGAGGAGGCTGGGGAGAAACGAGGTGTTCAGCTGCTCTTGAAAACAGAAATAAATGCGACAACATTATTTTTTAAAGACACTAAAACCTTTGTTTTGTTGCTAAATACGCACTTCGTGTCGGGATTTATAAGCGGAATGAAGCTACGGGTGCTGAGTCCTGCAGAGGAGTCAGAGGACCCAAAGCAATGGGGGAAATGCAGTCAGGAAGCACAGGAAGGGCCCTGGGGAGAGGCCACTCTGCACAGCTGCCCTGGTACCTCCCCGAGGCCACTCAAAGAGCTGCTGTGGCTCAAGGGCTGCCCACATCCACACAGGGTGGAATTTCCCCTCCACTTCAGGAAGCAGTGCCTTGGGTTTGCTAAGGGCAAAATGATCAGGTTTTACAACAAACATTCTCCAGGGATGCCCCTCCCTCCTACAAAATCTGAAATCCTTTCCTGCCACCACCTTTCTCTAATGGCACACTTCTGGTTGTGCAGAGTTGGCAGATTTTCAGAAGAAGAAAGAAAGCCAGCCATGAAGTGCTGCCATTAGACAGGTGACAACCTGATCAGCGCTGGGGTTGGAAACCTCTCTTGCAAGTGACAGAGCACAGAGGGCACACAAGCCCCTCGTGCCTGTACCCAACTCCATGGAAGCATCAGTGGGATCACCTTGGTAGATCTGGCAAGAAAACAGCCAGGTTTTTTTGGGAGACAACAGTCTCCCCAAAGGCACGTGGCTTTGGAGACGAGGAATCCCAGCGTGTGCTGGGACCTACAGCTCAGAATGTGAATCCCCTTCATGTTTGGTGCTAGCAAAGCACCAGCAGTGCAGGAGGGAGTCTGCCGGTCTCCCCTGGATCAGGCTGAGGCTCACGGGGCTCACAGGAACACCCTGGCCCAGCAGGTTATTTTGGGGAGGTGAATCAGCCCCGAGCCTGCCAGCACTCATGACGAGGCAGGAGAGCTGCCAGCTGCCCTTCAGCTGCTGGAGCAGCTCCTCTCTGCACAAACACACTGCCACAACACCCACTCTCTATCTGGCATCAGTCAATTTGACACTGCTGTTAAGTGCAGGAATCGTTCTAGAGCACAACAACAAAGTCACACACAACAGGTTTAACTGAAGCTGTGTATTTCCCTGCTATGGAAACCAGTCACAAGAACCAAAAAGCTGCCCAGTGACAGGAATTTTGTGTGCTGCTCTCTCCTAATCTGTCCTGTTCCCTGCTGAAACCCTAAAACTGATGAACAGCAACATGAACTAGTTACAGCTGGCCCACAGCAGCAATCTCAGCTTTTCACATCTAAGCTCTGCCAATACATTTTCAAGGTCACTCTAAAGCACAAGGATATTTCATCTCCCACCTCCAAATGACCTCATGCAATGTGCAGCCTTGCTTCATCTTCACAAAACAGGCTCCCCACATACAGACAGAAAATCGACCTTTCAGCTGTAAGGCCTAAATGCACCTTTTTTTCCCCAGAAGCAGGAATAATCCAGGGGTCTGAGCAAATGGGGGCTGACAAGTGCTTGGTGGTCCACAGCTGAATGAGAGAGATACCACCAGTTTAGGAAAATGCTCAAAAAGCAGCTATGTAAATTGCAGCCCTTCCTTGTTTATTAAAAAAGGTAGAAAATGTACTGACTGAAGCTATAGCACAAGGTGAGCTGAGACTCAGAAAACCTCTGGGAAACTGGAGACGGCTAAGCAGCACAATCAGCACTGTGAAACCACAGGTTAAAATCTGTCAGGAAAGCTTCCATCGAGTTTATCCTGTCTCAGAGGACAGAGGTCCATGTGCAAACCTATTTTTCTATGAACTTACACCCACTGGTGTTTCATGCCAAGCAAACTGATGACCAAGGCAACCAGAACTCTGTACTGCAGAGTTGTGGCTTTAGAGATTTGCTACTCTCCACATCTCAGCAAACATTTTCCTGCTTTCTAAACCTTTAAAGGGTTTGTAAGGCTGGCTGCCATGTAACACCAGTCCTGCCATGCCACACCAGGGCCCCAAACCCACCCCCTGAGCCTCAGAGAGCCTTCACACACACAGGTGTTGTAGGCTGAGTGCCCACTAGAATTATTTACCAGCAAATGTATGCAAAACCAGCACTACAGGCTAAACCTCAGCACTGTCCACAGCTCACAGGACCTTTCCCACAAACTATCTCGGAGCAGGATAAAATTACACCTTGCCTGAGAAACACCTTAACTCAGGCAACAGCCAAACACTTCAGACTGGAAATGCAGCCCAGCCTGGCAGGAGCAGCAGCACAGGGCGAGCACACAGCCTCAGGTGGAAGGATAAAGCAGTGAGTAATGGGAGGCAGGCACGTGTTGGAGCTGCACGGGCCGGGCTCAGGAGCTCCTGACCCACAC
>JANPWX010000119.1:771766-789331 GCA_024734555.1 Trochalopteron elliotii | reverse complement strand
GAGGCCAGGATCTGACACACACATTCCAAAGGTAGGTTCTCCCAGCCCTGCTGCACCTCTGCAGGCTCTGCCCCAGGGCAGGTGGGTCCTGCAGAAGGCAGCTGCACATTCAGACAGGCCCATCTTCACCCAACAGAGCCCCTCTGGGAGGTTAAACTCCTGCTGGGTTCCCTGCTTCTGCCCCTTTGCTGCTTCCAAGACAACAAGACTTTACCCCCTCTATTTAACTGCAGATTCTCTTTAATCTTAAAGCTTTTCGGGTTTTGGAAACAATGTGGTGTAAGAAAACCCTAAAAGCTGGATGTGTTCAAGATCAAAGCCCTTCGAAAAGCCAATCTACCTAAAATCTCTAATAACTTTGGAAAGGCTATATACTCTTTTAAAATTTTACAGTCACAGTCTGTTGGGGGTAAAAAAAAAAAGCTTGCTCAGAGTTCAGCCCCACAACATGCAATACACCAGTCCTAAACCACTCCCAGAGATCCCTTCACACAGCTCAAATGTGACACCTCAGCTGTGTCAAAGCTGGAGATCTCATTTCCAGATCCCTGGCAATAGAGCTGATCTGCCAGCAGGCTTGGATGATGTTGTGTAACAACAGAACCTGTTTGGCCCAGGAAAGTCTGAAGAGATTTAATAAATTGTGAAAGGAAGGCCAGAAGGAAAACAAAAACAGGGGTAAAGAGAGGCTCAAAAGGAGTCCATGACACTCAAAATAATTTCTTTCTCTATACCAGCTTCCTTCCAGCTTATCTGGGAATTGTATTTCTGTGCAGGAAAGTGAGTGTCAGATGAAAACTACTGTCATATCCAATGTTATATCCAAACTATGAACTGTCCCAAGCATCCAGGTCAGCATTCTCAACCTTTTCCAATTCACAGCCTCAATTCTTGACAGTAGCACGAACTCATCTGCATTTCCAGCAGAAACCTCTTCCCAGCCACCCAGCTCCTCTTAGTTACATGGTGTGGGTCTCTGGCAAGTAACTTCAGAGACAGAAATCAGACTTAAAAATGCTGCTCCACACAGTGTGACTTATGCAGAGGTGTAAGTGTTTGTAAGGAGCACACTGCAATCACAATGCTTTGCACATTTATGTAATTCCCATCATGTAAATCCAGAATGCCCTTAATAAATGTCATTGCACATGTATTAAGGACATTTAAATGGCTTGAAAAATCTCAGATAATCCAGCTTACTCAAAAATTTTGCTGGCTAACTGAAGGGAAAGTTGTCCCAAGAAAAACCAGGAGCAGAGGTAAATAGCTGAGGAACACAGCAGCCCTGAACTCCAGCAAAGTGCCAAATTACAAAGTGACTCAACTCTTCAAACTGGCAGTGCAGCATTCAGAAATTTATTTTCCCCAGTATCTAGCAATGTTGTGCTGTGGCAGGACTAAATCTTAGACAGACAACCACATACATGGTGCTGCCTGCTACATGCCAGCAGCTACTCAAGTTTAGTGTTTGAGAAAGTCTGAGAGCCAGAGTAATCCTATTTATTTCTGAGAGATCAAACAGGATTTGCAAAAGGGTAGCATATCCACAGATTAGTGAAATGTTTTCAGTTTAAATGTGGTCACTTTGCAATCATGTCCAGTAAATATTTTCATCTGTAGATTTTAAGTTTTTGACCATGAGAGACATGAGAAGCAGAAAATACACGTTCATATATATGGATATATGTGAGAAAAACCTGGGAGTGGTATTCATAAAATACCAATCCCACCTTATCTGCCCCTCATGCATTTTGACTCACTCATACAGCAAGGTTCTTCTGCTATGAGTGAACACACCAAGAGCTCACAGCATCTCCTTAGCACAGAAAGAATCAACATCCTCTGGTAATGGACTTTTCTAAATGAGGTTTTCTTTGGGAGAAGGAACTTCAGGACACTATCAAAGCAGCAGTTGTTTAGAAAGATAGAGTCCAAGCTGGTATTATCTACAATTAATTAATAATGGATCTAAAATGATGCCCAGATGCAAGTGCCCCACAGTCAGCAGAGCCATGGAGGGGAGCACTCTCTCCATCTGCCTCGAGGGGAAGGGGGGCTGATCTCTGGAGAGCAGCCACAGACATGAGGAAATGGGGGAAATCTGGGTCAGGGAAGCTCAGCTTGGGCTTTAGGAAAAGGTTCTTCACCCAGAGGGTGGCTGGGCACTGGAACAGGCTCCCCAGGGATGTGGTCAGGGCACCAAGTCTGACAGAGCTCAAAAAGTGTTTGAATGCTCCTAGTCCCATGGTTTAGTTTTAAGCAGCCCTGAGAGGAGCAGAGAGTTGGGCTCACCAATCCTTTTGCTCCCTTCCAGCCTGAGATACCCTGTGATTCCATGTGCCAAACCACACCTGCAGCTACAGCAACTCCCTGTTCTGAAGAGCTCCCCAGAGCTCATTGTCCACAAGGGTCTTAACAAGGGCTTAGGTGTGAAACTTCCCTGTCTTTGCTGTTAATTCTTTGTGCACTGACACTATTGTGAGAACAGCAGCATCAATCACTCAGGTCACAACAGAAAAGCCTTCACCCAACTCTGAACCCACTGCTTCCAAAAGAAAATGCAGCCCCCTTAGATGATGGGAAAACACAGCTCAGTTTACAGCATCAAACCCCTGGTGAGCTGAAGGGCAGCAAGGAAACCTTCTGAAGGAGCTCTGTACAGCACTCTTCTAAAAGCAAACCCCAGCCATTTGCAAGTGGAGATCCTGGGAAAACATTACCTAACCAGTCACAGCAGACACAAACCTAATTATCAACCAGACAAGCACCATAAATAACCTAAATAGATGCACAGATGTTACCTCTGTGATAAGAACAGGGGCAGTTCTGCAGCTCATTCAGTCACTAAAGGACAACTCCTGAATATTCATTCCCCTGCCCCATATTGTTTTCATCCCACTGGAATGAAGGATATTTAAAATCAGATGTGGCTATTTCAATACCCATCAAACATGGGTATTAAAATCTTATTCACAGCAACATCCTATCCAGCATGTCTACAGTAAGGGCAGCCAGATCAAATTAGCTGGCTGTCAAGATAAAAGTCAATATATTCCCTATGTATTCCCACTATCCACGACTGCAAGAGAAGGAAGTGCCCTTGGGTTTATCTGGAGAATGTGATTCCATAGTGGAATGCTTTGGCTCAGTGGGTAGCAATGCCTTCAGGGTGCTGTGCTCAGCTGGGCTGCTCTGCCCTGACCTGAAGGCCACACAAACTTCCAGACCATCCTGGTGCCAGGGCTCACTCCCTGTGACATTCCCTGGGCTCTGACAGCCCCATCTCAAACCTGCCCTGAGGCAGCTGTGTTGCTGCTTCCTGGCTTGCTTGGCAAACTTTTGGAAAGGTTTCAGTCCAGACCTGGAATGAACACAGACAGTGACCAGGAACATCCTGTAATTGCACACTGCACTGAGTGCTGAAATAAAGACCATTTTGTCCTGATAACTTCAGAGAACATCTAGTAATAAATTCCTGTACTTTCCACTGGAGGTACTTGTCTTTCTTCCCGAGGAAGCTTCATTTGCACATCCTACTTAGGAAGGAGAAAACTCATTTCCTCAGGGAATCTGCCCCCTCTCCTGAGTAGGAGTATTTTGCTTTCACTGCAGTGCCCACAGGCAGTGAGAGGTCAGGGCTGAGCTCTCTTGACACCGTGCAAACACACCTGAATCTTTTACCAACCTACTCAGCAGGCACTAGAACAGGCTTTATGCACCCTCATTCCATCAACAGACACACTGGGAGGCAAAAATTGAACAGAACAGGGAGAGCAAAAATTGTCTTCGAGTTAAATAAAACCACACATTAGACCCACAGCTAAAAAAATACTGGGCATAAGGCTAAGTTCATTCAAGTGACTTTCATTACAAGATGATTGTTAAACCAATTTAAGCTGAGAAAACACTTTCTAAAAGTCCACATTTAAATAAGACTTTAAAAGAGCAATTTACAAAAGGCGACAGTGTAAAAAATTCCTTCCTTTCATCTTCGTAATCCACAAAAAGCCTCATTTTTGGAAGCTAAAGTGAACCACTTACTTAGTAAAGGCTTAGTCAGCATCAAACTTGAGAAAGTGATTAAAACATTGTCACCCTTAGGAGTGCAGTAAAAATAAAAATAGCCAATTTTCCATTAAACTGATATAAAAGTAAACACATTACCAGTGAAATGGTGCTGTGTTTCCATATGCCAAATTTGTTGTTTTAAGAGGTATCTGGGAGGCTCTTATGTAAAAGTACAGCACATTACATCCATATAGAATGAGTCCTTTCCTAAACAGCTGGTTTCTTCCTGAGAAAGTTACCCATGGAGAGCAGGTAACCTCGTGTAAGGAACCAGTCTCCCAGCAGAGGTCTAAACTAAGAGGATTACAGGGTCAAAATTCCAGCAGCTGGAGGACTTTATCTGCACATTAAAGAGGTACAAAAACTCTCAGATAACTATTTAAGTATAAGAAAAAAAAGAGTTTCTCAGGCATTCAGACGTCCAAGCTGAAATTTTTCACTTTTTCTTACTGCAGTCAGCTGCTCAGCAGAATATATTAGCACATGCAGAGCTCTGTGCTCTGCAGCCAGAACACTCCTGTGCCTTCCAGACAGGAGAAGTGGAGGTAGAGCATTGTGGCAAACAATTATCCTAGTTAAAGATGACAAAAGCAAGACGTCCAGGTTGAAAGCTCTAACTCAAAGAGCCAGGGAATGTCACAAGCAAAATGCTCACTATGAGGCACTTTCTCCCTTCTGTTTCAGGAAAAAGCCAAATTCAGTTTGGCAGGAGAGAGATGGGGACCAGTCCCTCTTCAGTAACTACCAGCTACTTTATTTCAGCTCACGTAACACAAATCCACATCATAAACTTTGCACAGCATCACTCAGTGGTTTTGTTTACAGGGAGTTCAGCTACTTCTGCTTTCTCAACTTCAAGTCACATTCAGGCTCTGCAGGACTGTGTGAGAAACAAGGACTGTGTCAGCCAAAAAAGCAGCACAGACAACATCTGAATGCTCTCTCACCAGTGAGAAAAGCTGCACAGGGGTATTTCATCTCTGAAAGTAAGAGTGGAAAAGTTCAGTTGTTTCTTTTATTGCTTTATAGCTGGTATTGCAAAGTCAAAAAAGGTGTTTACAAAAAGTGTAAATGCAGCAATGGTTCTGTCCAGAATATTCTCCTCCAGCGATGTCCCAGCTGAATAAAACCATTTATAAAACTTACCAGAAAGAAGAGGAAATGGCACCATAAGAATTACATGAGACTGAGACACTGTTGTCATGTTGCATTTTTTGCTCTGTGATTCATTTCACCTTTTAAAGGAGACTTTCAGCTCTGCTTGCAGAAATGTCAGTTTTGTTGAAATAAGTGCTTTTGCTCTGACATTTACATCCCTAGCACATGACTATTATTATTGTTGTTGTTATTATTATTATTATTACTGCTCAGGCAAGATGTGGATACTCATTCTGGTCTTCAGTGCATGAAAAATAAATGTCTTCTGTGACCAGTTAACTGTGAAGTTCATGCAGTTAAAATGATTTACTCAAACATGGCAAGAAATACTTTTAGTCAGCAAATTATACCAGCACAGTAATGTAGTGTCCAGTAAACAGGAAATAAGGAATATCTAGGGAAGATACAGAGTTGTACTGTACCACTTATGTTCTTAGCAAGCTCTATCATCATACCCTTGTCAGGGTAACTTCTCATTTAAGCATTCCACAGAGATTAGCATGGCTTCTCCTAATGAACTCACCAAGTTACTGGCCAATTCACTGGGTAACCAGCTACTCCAGTTCTCAAAACTGTAATACACTGTGCAAGGTAAAAACCAGCACTGTGATGATCCCTGCTGCAACATTTGCTGCCATGAGACAAAACTAATCTTAGAGCTGAAGGAAGTCAAAAAAACTTTATTCACACCAGAAACGCAGACTTAGGAATTTTCCTTTATTAAAATAAGCCCCTTATGGTTACTTACATCTGTGCTCTAACAGAACTGTACAATATATAAAAACATATATATAGAAAAAACAACAACAGAAAAAATTAACTGCTGCCCTTCCTTAATCATCATCATCTTCCTCTTCATCACTGATCACATATTTCTTAGGCTTCTTACTTGCTTTGTCATCATCATCTGCTTTTCTCTTTCCAGAAGGTTCACCTTCCTAAAGGCAAAAAAAAAAGGACAAAAATAAACCACCATCTTTCCAGCTAAAATAGAAAAAAAAAACCACCACAGAACAACAAAAAGACCTCAAAGTCTTTCTTGTCAGAGAAGCAAAATTACTAGTTCTAGTTTTTCCATTCTGTGCCACTGTGAGGCAGGGCTGGTTCCACAGGGCTGGTTCTGTGCCAGCCCTTACCCTCAGCACTGGGTGGCTGCTCCCAGTGTCACACCCCAGCCCAGGAGGGTCCCCTTGCTGCCCCATGCATGGCATGCACATCTGCATTATCTGCATTATCTGCATTTGCAGCATGTGCAGGGGCACTCTCAGCAGGGTGAGACTCCTGGACACCTCCTGGAATTTGCAGTGAATTTCCCAGCACACAGACACATTCCCTTCAGGCAGCCCCCCTGCAGCTTTGCTAAGTTTTCCAACTAAGGAAAGGAAGAAATTCAGGAAGTGGGCAAGCATTTTGTCCATTAGGAAGACAAAATGGAACTAATCACTCTCTAGCATAAAGAAAATTAGGTGGAATCACTGGCAGTCAGAATCAACACCACTTTACAGTCCAAGAAATGTAACAGTTTATGAGGCTTCAAAGGGCTGGTTAAAGGAACTCAAATCACTGAGTTAATTACCTGCTTACAAGCAGTACCATAAAGAGTTTTATAGGGCTGATGTTCAGTTTTTAGTTCGTGGAGTCAGCAGGTTGATTTTTGCTCCATCATTTCCACCACTTCAGTTTGAATCATCCTTCCCAACAACATTTTAAATCACAAGTTGTTCATGCAAAACTCATCAACTGTGACATGAGGAACAAGTGGTAACTCAACTGTTGTTGAAAAAGAATAGTATCTTTAAAAATACTCTCAGGTCTAAGTAACCTCATCCCTTTTTCCATTTGTTAGTTTTGGAAGTGTGGGTTTGGTTTTTTAATTTTATTTTTTTTTTAAGCTACTTGCTTGGACTTTAAAGGAGGAAAGATTGAGTTCTAGAACTTTAGAGTTTCAGAACTCTAAGGAATAATTATTTATCCAAAAGCATTTGATTCAGTGTTAAGCAAGTACCAAGAGAATTGCAATTGTGAAGGAATTTTAAGCATGGAAAGCAGAAATTAACAGGGGTGGGAATCTCAGTGATAGCTTCTTCCTCAGAACAAACATTTTCTTGTAATCTAGCTGGGCTATTGTTCAGTGAGTCATCTTCCTGTTCAGCAGACTATCCCCACGAACTGCAGCAACAGTGAAACTCCTTGCTGTGTGGTGATAAAGTGTATTATTAACAACAGACTGACATTTGCAGTAAGGGTAACAAAGTGTTATCAGCACAAAGATTTGTGACTGACAGCAGGTGAAAGTGAGTGTACAAGGAAGGCAGAGTTCCACACGTGTGGAACTGAACACTCCCCCTGTGGGGATGGAGCACAACAACTCCAGCAGCACTGGGGTGTTCTGTGACACTGCAGCACCACTCCCAGGCCCCAGAGGAGCATTACCTTCCAGTCACTCTTTAAAATGGAGGCTGCTGCTCCTCCAGCAGCAGGGAAATGCTGCTGGTTAGACCTTTCCTTCTGAGAGAATGCAACTGCCAAGTCCTCACACTGCTCTATCATCAACTGACACATCTACTAAGAGTCTTAAAAACAAACAATTCAATTTCTACTAACAAATGCTCACAAAAATTACAGTTTTGTCTACATGAGTCACTGTGGTTATTGTATTTTCTGAAATTTTAAACTGTCCTGATGGATAATAAAAAGCCAGAATCTATGTCTTTAGAAGACAAAACTAATTTTGACTTCCACTTCACATTACAATGCCTGTTAGTGCAAATAACTCAGCTGACTCTGCAGGAGCACTAAGAACCTGCATTCAGCACACAGAAAACACCCAAGGGGCTGGGGAGTGAGGCCTCCCAGGGACTTTACAGGAAACACAGAACAGAAATGAAAATGAGAGCAGCTTACTCCTTGTGTAACACTGCAGTGCTGTATCAGCAGTGACAGGATTGGACTAACTCTCAAATGCAATGTTCACAAAGACTCATTTAATAATACCCAGCAGTCATAAATTACAAACCAATAAAACACCATTTTAGATTAGCAAACAGCACTACTGCTGTAGCAAACAGCTAATTTGATCAGGGCCCAATGTTTCACATGATACTGGTGGTGATGGAAAATTTATGTTTAGCAATGGACAGTAAGTCTTCTTAACTCAGTTTTTTAACTCTTCTATTTAAAAAGAGCAGAAATACCATGTGAAAATGCTTCCACTATTTCTATAATAAACAGGAGAGGACAACATAACTTAGGTAACACTGCACTAGGATTCCAATATTGAGTCTTCTTATTCCTTGCATAATTTTGGTAAAGTCATTTTACATAACTCTGCATAAATTTTGCCATCTTTAAATCAGCAATAACAATAGTGTCCCCCTTTGGGAATCACTCAGGTCTGTGAACTAATGCAGTGCATAAGAAATTGGTGATTAATTACCATGGAAAGCATGCCAAGTCAAATAACACATTCATCAGGGCGTAAATGAAACCACAGAAGTCCCAAGTTTAAACACTAGATTTAGTGAAGGAAATGTTCCTCATTAAAAATGAGCAGCTTGAGAACAAAATCCTTCTCTTACCTCATCACTATTAAGTTTCTTTGCCTTGAGTAGTCTTTGGGTTTTATCTTCATCTGAGCCTTCGTCACTGTCAGAGGAGTAGATTCTAGCACGTTCCTCTGCACATTCCAGGAAGAAATAAAAAGACAAACACGTTTATCTGAAACTGGTGAGGAAGAGAGAATATTAAAAATGTCTTACGTTTAGTGCCACAAAATGTTTGCAGAGGCTAAGTCCAGAGTGAAAAAAATAACCTTTAAAATAACCTTAAAAAAATAACCTTAAAAAAAAACCTGTCTTGGTTTGTAGTATAGGATGTGCACAAAGTATTCTATCACCATCCTCATGAACTGTTGAATCCAATTGTTGGAGCAGTGTTTTCCCAGGCCCCCTCCCCGTGGGCTATCTGTAAATGGCTCATCAAATGCCTGCTGCATGACTCATAGATAACTCCCTCCGGGAGCTATCTCTGTTTAATGGGCCATCAAGGACCCCCTGTATGACTCATTATCCCACTGTGAGATGCTCCACCCGGGGGGAGGAACCAGACATTCTCACCTGAATATAATCTGGGACAGTACAAGCAGCCCTTGCCCACTGGATTCCCAGAGGACCAGAGCTACCAGACCTTTCTAGGGGATCACTGCTTCAGGAAGACCCCCTCATCTGGACTGCTTCCATCACCCTGCTCAGGTTGTATTCTGACTCTGCCAGTGGTCTTTTGTATTATTGCATTTATTTTTACTTTTCTTCCTTTCTTCTTATTAAATTGTATTTCTGACTTGGAGCCTCTCGCTCGTTTTGCTTTCAAACAAAACCGAATTAACGTCTCTTCACATATGAACTGGCAAAACCACGTCCAACCAGGGCTCCCCTGTGCAATTAGCCTGTGTGAATCCCACAGACCTTGGTGCCATGCTGTTCAGGTCGATGCTTACCCCTGATGCCCCCCTTGTATCTGTTTTTGATGGCTGCCAGGCTGATGGCATCGTCGCCCTCGTCCTCCTCGTCGTAGCGGTCGGGCTCCAGGTAACTGGCGCTCAGCCCGCGCTGGTGCTGCTTCTCCCGCATGCGCCGCTGCTGCGACTCCCTGCGGATGGACGCCCGCAGCCTCTCCTCCTCTTTCTGTCCAAAAAAAAAAAAAATCCAATGGGCTGAGCTGTGGTGGTATACATTTTGGGTTTTCCAATCATTCTGCATGTTTTTGTTATTTGTTTATAATGGTTTGTTCTGACCGCCCCCGCCCCGTAACAGTGTGACTTTTCGAAGTACAGCTACAGCCCTTCTAGATCCCAGTCAGCCTCTCCTGTAGAGAAACTGCTTGAGAACTGCTCAGGGGGCAATTCAAGCTCACACAGACACACACGTTACAAGGCTGGCTCAGCAGGGAGGCAGAAGGTTCCCAGCCCAAATCAATTTCCAGCAAGTGTTTATTCCAGTGTGCTGAAGGTGAATCCGGAGCCAGAGAGGGGGAGCATGTGGTTTTTCTTAGTTATACAGGGTCTCAGGTTTGTGGGTGGTACAGGGGACAAGTGACCATAGGGAAGAGAGGAACAGGACACCAGGCCCCAGAGCCAGTGGGGAAACAGGGAAAGGGGATGCCATGGGGTGGGTGATGGACTTGGGAAACCCAGAGAGAAAATTGCACAATGTCTGCAAGGGTCCATGGAGGAGAAGCCTTCTTTACACCTGGGCTATCTTTAATCTTCACTTTTCCAGGGAAGGGCAGTTGGAAATTCCTTCAATGGCATGAGGGACTCCACACTCCCCATCCCTAAACCCCAGTGGTCTTTCCCTGGTGATAGACCTTGTCAACCACCTTGTAAAAACTTGGAAGGTTCTAGTGAAGATGCCCAGTGATTCAGCAGAGTCCTCAGGTCCCCACCTTTCTTCATTGTGCCCCTGTTCTGGGTCACACCCCCCCCTCCTGGATTGGTTCTAGGTTCCCCCTGCTCGGTGTACACCCCCAGATTAACTTAAGGTGAGGACACAGGGCCAGAGCTCACTCAGCACGTGGGCAGCTCCCTGGGTGGAATAAAGCCTGGTGAAACCCATGTGAAGAGTCCACTCCTTCTTCCATGCCACCGACCACGCTTCAGCCTGAGGTTCAGACCCACCAAACCTTCCTTGTATGCTGGTCAGAGAGCAAGTCAGCCAGTAAAGCAGCTCAGAACACCAACACTGAGGGATAAATCACACCTCAGGAGCACCTCATGCTCTACTGCAGCTTTTGAAATCATCTCACAGCAGTGTAAAGGCTGCAAGGTTCCTTGTCTTGTCGCCTGCAAGGTTAAGCGAGCCACGCCCACGGCTTGTAGCTCTTGATTAAAACTCCAAAACATTACTGCTTTTCATAAATCACAGAATATTCTAAAATGCCCAGCTGTATTACAGTTGTGATAATTTAGATTAAGCCAGCAGATCAGAGAGCTCCATGCCACAATACCTTGATCATTTCTGTGCGCTGAGACTCTGGGTCACGGCCTGCCATTGGCAAAATACGGATTTTCTGGGTCTTGGAACATCTGTCTGCCAGAGACAGAGTCATCTTCCTGTGAGTGGCACTGTCTGTAGAGTGTGGCCTGGTGAAAAATTGCTAGGGGTTAAAAACTTCTTTAAGGAACATATCCATTTTCAAAAGACAATGGTAGGGCCAGCATACTTGAGAATTCAGAGATTCATCTGCACAAAAGTAAAAGCATCAACCCTTTTAAAAAAGTATTTATGTGCACTGTAACAGCTACTGGAGACAGCAAGTCTTCTCTCATAAAATCACCAGTCCAGCCATCAAGAGTTGGACTCAAAGACCTCTAAGGTCTTTTTTTACCCTTAATGATGCTACAATCCTACAACCTTTGGCTCTTATCAACCTAAACATCTATCCTCACAGCTCACATCAATATCTCAAGAGGCAGTTGCCATCTTGATAGCAACTGTACCTCAGACAAAAGATTAATTTCAGGGAGTAGTAATATTTTTTCTGACTCAAATGAGGACTTGCATGTAAAAATGCAAATTAAAACATATACAGAAAAAACCTATATGTAACCTACATAATGCAGGAAATGGCACATTAATATTCCCAACTTAGACACCTGAGGTAGGACAAATCTTACCGAAAAACTGAGTTTGGAAAATAGCACATTGTTACTAACCAGTGAAGCTCTGAAGCTTTACAAACTGGTACATCTGATCTTTATATACTAGTTACAACACTTAATTGCAAAACAGTATCAACATTTGATACAGAACAGCAGTTTACCTGAAGGTTAACTTGGTCTTGAAGACAGCCTGTCCTTGCAGGCCTGTCCCTTGTCTGATGAACAAATGATTGTGATCTCCTTGCAGCGGCGCCTTGTACACGTCGAAGACCTCATTGCCCAAGTGGAGGGACATGCTTAAAAGAGATTCCCACATCAGTTACTTGATAAAGCCACTGCAGTCTATTTTTTTGCTTCATTTATAAATGGAGAAAGCCTTCATGTTCCCTTTTTATATCTAGCCAATAATTATATTCCAATCTACACTAAGCAGAGCATAAACCTTTCAAAGCACTGAGACTAAAACAATTTGTATCGTGCAGAACTGATGTCAAAGTTTGCTGACCTTCCAATTTTGCATGTCACTGAAAGAACTGCATGACTTCAGTAACAAAGAGTGCCAACTAACCTTCCATCTGACCATTTAACTATCCGTGCATTACTTTCTCTGATCTCATTCCCTTCCTCGTCTCGTCGCATCCGCCATCGTATCGTGTTTTCTACCTGCAGAGGGAAAAAAAAACCAAACAGTTTTTCTAGCTCATAAGGAATACTGTGGTAAAATATACTCTATATAGGTCAAGAATTGCAGTTAGAAAGGCTTGATAATTTGTGGCACAATGCAAAGAAATAAAGGTGGAAAGTATTGCTGTTATAGGTGAAATGCAGCTGTCAAGCTTTTAAAAAAATTCTGACTGAAATAGATCAACTTTCCTCAGTGCACACATTTTCACAATCTGAAAACTCAAAACACCATTCCAAAAGACCTGAAACAGACTTAGAAGGAAAGTGACTAGGTGACTGTAAAAGACCAAAGGAAAATCAATATTATACCTTGAGTTTTAACCTAGTTCTACCCTCTTCATCAAGCATCTCCTCATCTTCAAATTCATCTTCATAATACTGGGGATCAAAAGGTCTGCAACAGATTTTACAACACATTCTTTATTCTTCCAAGAAAATTAACCCAGTTTATTGCAGAGTTGTGCAAGTTAACAGGTGCTTGAGAGGTTTATTCCCTGCCCACAACAGCAGGCCCTACAGTGTGTGACAGCCCTTTCTGCAGACAGAAAATCCACTGCACTAACTCCCAGCCTGGGGGTCTGACCCAAGTGTTCTCTCTATCATCAGCTACAGGGTAACATTCACACCCTTGGAATGGTTCCAGCTGAAAAAAAACAAGTCTGCCTCAGAAAATTTTGTTTCCTTATATCAGCATGATGATGTCAGGGTTAAGCGTGGATCAAAAAATATATGAGATTGTACAGGGAAAATAAAACTAAAGAAATAACTTATAAATGAGGTGAATTGGGGATTTTCTAAGAGCGCAGTCTTTGTTAGTTTTTTCTTTCTGTTTATTTCAATCTCAAAACCAACCAAAGAGAAAGCAAGATGAGGTTGTTTTTCCTCCCTTCCATCAAAAAATCTGATGATTGTGCTGGGAGTGAGTGGGGGAACCCTTTCCCTAACCTCCTTCCTAATAGTTCCCAGGCAAGGGAAAGTGATAACCAGACTCTGCTACTGTACAATTCTGTTTTCAGTCCTGTCTGACCTCCAAAGATCACCAGGACTTCCCTCACTGGTAGCAGTCACCACCCAGATTTTGAACAGCTCTCCCCTGAAACAGCTTGGAGCCCCCAGCCAGGGAGAATGACTGAGCTGAGGTGTGACACCAACAATGCTGAAACTGCACCTGGGGAACAGGGCAAGAAAACTGCTCAGCAAAACACTCAGATTCAACAGCATCCTGCTGCAAGCGCTGAAGGAGGTCTTTAGGGCCAAACTTAACATCATAAACAACTTTAATAATTGATTTTGCTGCTCCTTATGCATTCCAGTAAATGTCTTCAGTTTGGGTTAGGTGAATAGGAAAACATGTAACCAGCCTTTCCATAAATAGTACGTGTAACATACACATAAAAAAGGCTTTATTCTGAAATTCAAAATTATGTTTTCAATCACTGGAAAGTGCATAAAGGTCGTGTGCATTTGCCTTTCACATCTCTGAGCACCTAAACTTATGCTTACAATTCAAGTGATAGCATGTGCTTTCAATTAAACCACACTTCTGTCTGGTTTTTACAGACAAAAAGTTATTCAATCAAGCTGAAACCCAACTTAATAATAAAATTACCTTATTAGAAAACAACAGCCATTACTATTGACTAATCACAACCCAAAACATGCATCTTAATGTCAACAACTTTAAATTTAACTGTAACTAAACATTTAACTAAACATTTAACTAAACAGAAGCAATTCAGGGAAACACTAGAAGACTTTATCAATCCTGTATTTAATATGTGATTACCTGGGCTCCACACTGAGGAAGTTGGGCAGCTTCACAAAATACAAATCATTACCCAAGTCTGTGTTCACTTTTGGTATTTCTACCTCTATTCTGGTCTCTGGAATAGGCTCTTCTTCCTGCTGTTCTTGACTCAGTCCATTCTCATCCTAACGAAAAAAAAGAACAGGAGCGTAAGTGAGAAAAATCTATCTGGCTACTGCTGCTCTAATAATTACATTTTACTTAAGGAAAAGTCATTCATAGGCACATAGAGATCAGTAAGATCTGGATAAAAGAATTCAGGTGTCTTCACTAAAAGGAATTCAATTCAGCATTGTCATGTGGCACTTTAAGTGACTTCAAGCACCAGTGTAAACTCAAGAGACCAAAGACAATGAAGAACAGCAAAGAATCCAACACAGTTTTCAGCTGAGCACTGGAGCCTGGGGAACACCTTCTACAAGATTAAAGAAGGTATTTTTATCTATTACCAACAAAAGATGAAAAATTATCATAAAAATAAAAATATTTCTCAAATAGCTGCAATAAGGTACCAAAGGCAGCTATGGCTTTGTATTTTACTTGAGAGCAATCAAACCATTCTTTGTATTTTTTTAAGTACGAAAAGTGGAGATGGGATGGAGGAAGGCAGATAAATCTGACATTGTCATGTATAAAATTGCAATAATTCTTTCAGCTGGGACAAAATTAACTGCAATTCAAAGTGGAAGGGCATGTTAACTATCTCAAAAGTCAAGTCCACTCACAATGGGCTGTCCTGGGGTTGGTGGCTTGTCTTCTCCATCACTCCCTGAGGAAATGTCATCAGCACCTCCAAAGAGATCCATGACATCTGCATGCTCTTTAGCAGAAAAAATACAATTTTAAACCACGCATATATATATGCACACACAGCCCTAATGCAAGATTTATCAAATAAGGAAATCAAGTTGAAAAATGGCAACAGAAGAGTGTAAGATAATCCTTATTCAAGTAACTGAGGAGAAGAAAAGAAATTTCATTATGCATTTTGGATATTTTACATCTCAGAAAATAAACGCCTCTTCCTCAGCCAGCTAACCCACCACAAAACACAGTACAGATTCCCTGGGCTGCTCTGATTAAAGGAACCCATTTTCAGTGTCTTTCAGTAAAAAAAGCATGAAAGAACGTTTGCAGAAGAGAAAACTTGACAGAACCAACTGGAGAGGAGCAGTGTGTGCCTCCCACAGAGAATTCCTGATGGCTGTTGTGTTATTTCCATGGCACCGTGCAGCAAATGCTACCAACTCTACCAAGCCCTGTGGCTGATGAATGGCACGCTCAAGAGGAGAATTAAAGGACCCAAAACCCCACAAATCCTCCCACTATTTACCTTTCTGCCCTTCTGTGTCACTCTCTGCCTCTGAATCTGATGCAATTGGTTTCTTCCTCTTCATTCGCAGAACTTCGTCCTCGCTGTCGCTGCCCCTTGCAGACTCTGCTAAGGAGCAGAATTATTCTCAGCAAATTAAAAATTTTGGTCCACAAATTTTAAAATTCCTTCCTATTAATAAGCTCTAAGAGCTCATTAATAATGCATAAGCTTTTAGCTTATTAATATACTCATTAAAAGCTGCATTAAAAAAATTTGCAAAGATGACTATAGTTAAAAGCCGTGCAATTAATTCCTTTACACCAAAGTTTCAATCTTTTCAGGCCAATGTAAACAAAACAATAAAGAGAGACCAAACCTGCAGCAAATCATTATTTCTGTATTCAGTCCTACCAGACTTGTGCTCTTGCTCCTCCTCATCAGAGTGCTGGGCCCTCTCCTCATCATCAGAGTTCTGCATCTTCTCCTCGTCAGACCGCTGGGCCCTTTCATCATCGTCAGAGTTCTGCATCTTCTCCTCATCCGAGGCCTGTGGCCTTTCCTCATCATCAGAGTTCTGCATTTTCTCTTCATCAGAGTTCTGGAGTCTTTCCTCATCATCAGACCCCTGTGGCCTTTCATCTTCATCCGAGTGCTGCGCTTTCTCCTCATCGTCGGAGTTCTGCTGCCTCTCCTCATCGTCAGAGTTCTGCTGCCTCTCCTCATCCTCTGACTGATCACTTTTGTCCTCCTTGCCCCATTTCTCATCCTCTGAGTGTGCTTTCTCAGAGCCATCCCCCTCTGAGTGACGGCTGCCCTCCTCTGAGCCGTGCTCACCATCCTCATCGTCGCCGTGCTCGGAGGCGCTGCGCTGGTCCCCGTCCGACTGCTCGTTGTCCTCGTGCTCCGAGTGCCCCGAGCCCTCCGAGCGGTTGTAGGACCTCTCAGAGTGGTTGTCACTCCCTGAGTGATGGGATCCTCCCTCATCCTCGCTGTCATCTCCAAACAGCTCCTTGTTGCTGGGTTTTATGGCCTCCCTGTCGTCGTCCTGGTCGCTGTCGCTGCCGGAGGCGTTGCTCCCGGAGCCGGCGTTCTCCTGCTCTGAATCTGAGTCAGAGCCAGAATCTGAATCTGCAAAACAAACACCATCCCTTCAAGAGTCAGGATGCCCCTCTGAGGATGCACGAGATGATGGGCACTGCTTCAACAAAAACCCTGAAAACATAACCCAACCCCCAGAGAAAACCTACAGGGAACTGTGAGCAAGAGCAACAAAGTTACCGAGAATAGTGAAATAAAATGTCTGCTAATAAAGGCACAGCCAAAGAAAGGCACAATGAAAAATTATGGATGTCCCAGTAAGTTTCAGAACACAAGCTGTGATCTAAGATTCTAAAGCTCAGAAGGAATAAAGAATTACACAAACGAAGATGACAATTGGAATAGTGAGGGCTTAAACAAGTAATTATATAGACGCGGCTTGTAAGATCCTACAAATCCAAACTTGTCACTCTGTATTTAATCCAAGCCATCTACCCAGGGAGGCTTATGACAATGGAGCGGCTCCTCAGTAGCTGGTAAATGCACTTCCCAACAGGAAAATAAAAGAACACCTGTCTTGAAAAGTAATTTACAGGAACGCGGACAAGAATTTTGAAAACGTCAGGGACTTAAAACCAGGTGTTCCACGGTTTCCAGAACTCGGCTGGAGGCGAACAACCCCCCCTGCAGCCCCCGGCCCGCGGCTCCGCGCCGCTCGCCCCGCTCCATCCCTCCCTGCCGCCCGCACTCGGGGACCGCGGCAGGGGTGAGGCGGGGCGGGCGGCACAGCCCGCAGCGGCGGCACCCCGAGCGGAGGGAGGGAGAGAGAGAGAAAGA